>CM033692.1:51357746-51525193 GCA_019514585.1 Dendrobium officinale | reverse complement strand
TATCATTAAGAAATAGCACAAATATTGGCATTATTATATTGATTCAATCCCATATATCCTACAACTTTTACACCTTGAGGGAAGTCAGTTTGCCAAACACGGGCTTGTTATAGAGCTTGTTCATCGGGCCAAGTAGAACAAATGAGACTCCATTGAACAAAACTCTCTATAGCAGGTAAAAAGTAATGTGGCACTCACGCCTTGACCTCTATATCCTAATGGTCTCCTCTGGATCCTGTGTTTGACAGGGCTCCAATTGATGCACCTACACTTGGGATAAAGGGGGAAACTATTAGATCGTGTTGTCCAAAATGTCTGCTCATTCATGTGAATGGTTTCTCTATGCCAATTCTCTTAGTATCAAGTAAGGGACTGGTTTTATCACTAGTGGTAGGATCGTGTTAGGAGGTCTTTGATGGGGAATCTTCTAACTTCTGATTTCTGCTCAATACTCTTGAATGGGCAGAAGGCTGTCAACTAGTAGTTCAAAAACATCAGAAAGTCTCTCTTCCTTCTTATGAAACTACTATCAACAAGCTTATCCAAACCTCTGGTATCAAATGGACTATGAAACAGGTTATCTAATACCAAACAAGATTTTTGGAGCAGTTGATGGGTCTGGATTGTTCTACGCATAGTTGATCCTGTTTCATCATCTGTAGAGTCAAAATTAACAGTTCAGAAAGATGAAGTATAAAGTTGTGGGGGAGGAGGTGTCCATAGTTGTCAATAGTTCTTTGTTACGACTCGCAGTGTCAACCCTTTACCTCTACTTCTACCTCTACCTCTACTCCTCCACCTACCCTTTACTTTGGGGAGAGTCGTGCCTTAGTATCAAAAAAACTAAAAGGATAATCTATCAATAAATGTGCTGTAGAAACACACTGAATCAATATTTAAACTTGGGATGGATCACCTTTATTACTTAGGTATTATTATAGGATCCTGTGCAGGTGACTACCATTAGGACCTTGTATAACACTAGTGAGTAAAATTTTTTTTTACAAAGAATAAAAATTGCATAAACCAAATCACACAAAAAAAAAAAAATAAATGCGGAATTAAAAGTGCAGAAGCAAAGAAAAAGAACACAGAAATTTATAGTGGTCATTCGGTCGACTCGACCTACGTCCACTCCTTGGAGGCACCCTCCAAGTATTGCACTACAAAATGTGACTCTCCTTTAGCCCCCATGGATAGGCGGAGAAGCCCTTACAAGAACCTCCTTTTTGCCACTCCGGAAGGCAAGGCAGAGAACCTACCTCCTTTTGCTTCCTCCTAAAGCTGGCAGAGAACCACAAACCAAAAGCAAACTCCGTACCTTCTACCGACCCTTCCACGGATGAGAAACTCGAGAACGAAGAACAAGCAGAGCGATCCTTGAAGCAACCCTTATGAATCCCCTCACAAGCTCCCCCTCACAAGATCCTCTCTCTCTCTCCTCTCTCTCTTTCTCTCCTCAAGGTCTTCTCAAGTCAAGGCCAGCAGCCAAAGTTTTTTTTTAAAAACATTGAACAAGAGCTCTTAAATAGAAGAGCTTCAAAGGAGCTCATTAATTACAAGTAGCCGACTTTATCGTCCAGGCCCGATATGGACATCGGCATGGCCGATCAGTACTAAACACAGAAGATCGGCCAGAGCATCGCCCTGGATACAGTCCTGGACGATTGAATTTTGGCTTGATCATCCACGACGATCTCACGATCATCCTGGTGCCGATCATACAAATCTCATCAGATCGGCCAGAGCATCGCCCTGTTTTTGAGCTGGCCGACTAGATTCATTCTGGCTAATCCTGCGATCGTCCAGGATGATATGATCGTATCAATCATCCTTAATTACTCCCTTGATTTCCTGATCAAATTAAGGAATAATTTGATAATTTCGTCCAGGCCGATCGGTTGATCGTCCTGACCGATAGTTTTAAAAATACAGTATGCCTTAATTGTCTATGGCGGCTACTTCTTTCTATTTTGAGCTTATCGTCCTGGCCGATACATGTATCGTCCAGGCCGATATGTTAATGACGACTGCCTTAATTAAGAATCCTTTTTTAGACTTTCTATTTTCAGCCTGATCGTCCAGGACGATGTAAAATATCGTCCTGGCCGATATGAGCAAAAATAGAAATTCTAAGTCTCTCAAGTGTGTGTGTGTGTGTAGGGTTACTTAGCATCAGTCTCTTGACCATTACAAGTGGACTCAAAAGGTAAAAAAACAAAAGTACAGACTGACTCAACCCTAAACCTACGCAATCCTGAACTTGGCTTCTTCTTGATCGTTTTGATACGTCGATCTTCGATTCCTGAAAAGTTAGAAGCAACAAGTAGTCCAAGAGAAATAGTGTTTGTCAATCATCAAAACATAAGACATGAAAATAGGTTTGCAACATGCCTTAGTTAGGAAGTTTTCAAACTTCAGAGGTAGGGTAATGGACCCTAGAGTGAGCTGGCCCTGATCATTAAGCCTTTCAACATCATCCTTGTCAGAAGTGAGCTTCAAATGACTTAGGGAGAGGCTCTTTAAAGTTTTCATAGGTAAGGATATTTATTGAAGCCCCTTGGTCAATAAGGACCCTCTTCAACTCATAAACCATTGACTTAAATAGTGATGTACAAGGGATAATTGTGCTCAGAAGTCCCTAAAAGAATACCATGCTTTGAAAAGGTATTATATGGTATCTCTTTTAAATGGCATGCATCACCAACAAAATTAGAAGTAAATATGGCTTGATAGGACTCTGATTCAAGCAAGGCTTTCACCAGTGTCTCTCTCAAGTTAGAGGATATCATCAAAGTGTCATATACACTAAGAAGGGAAGGATTTTTTCTTAAGTGAGCAAACACATTGTAACCCACTTCCAGCTGAGAGTGCCTTTCCTTTCTCCTTAGATTACTCTTGGGAGGAAGGGATAGGATCATCCTACTAAGTGATTATGTTTTTTATATTTTTCTTCTGCATTTTTAGCCAACCGAGGTAGAAGGACCTCCCCTAAATGTAAATGAACTTATTGTATTGATTCATCCTCAATAGAAGATTTTTTTGGATCAGCGGTGGTAGCTTGTGTTGGCTCTAAGGAAAGTACATGGAGTGGATTCTCAGATTCATCTTCTGAATTCATATAATAACCACCCTCTGGAATTATGAATACCAATTCATCTTCACACTCAGACTCATCAACAGAAACACTAACATTATAAGAAATATGTAAAACAGTAAAATACTGAGTGCTAGAAGAAGTAGAAGTAGAAGCAGAAGTAGTAGAAGTAGAACACCAAAAAAAGCCAGAATCACCTTCTTCTATTATTTCATCATCAAATAAAGAGAGAATGAAATCCTTCAGCGTAAGTGCTAGAAGAAGTTATGTCTTCCACTTTGAGGTTACAACAAATTTCTCTCTTTTATAAATTTTTTTGTTACATAAAAAAGAAGAATAAATATGCTCAGTAAGTATAATAGAAAGAGAAGAAGAGAAAGGTACTAGCTTAGTAATTGAGGCGGCAACTGTCGAGTTGGCTTGGGAAGACCTCTTTGCAACTACCTATATACTATGTACAGCTTGCTTGATCATCTGTTTAGTCTTCTTGGAGAGTGCTAACTTCCACTCTTCCTAAAAAATGCAGGGTGACCTGCTACTACTACCCCCTGACTGTAGCTCTAACTGTCACTGTGGCTAGAACTATGGTTGGGACTGGAGATCATCTGAACTATCTGAGTAGCCTTGCCCAAAGGCTACACTAAATCACTATTCTGCAAATGGATCTTCCCACTGGCCATGAGTCTCTCAACCTTATCCTTGAACACATAGCAATTCTCTAAAAACATGCCTGATGTGTCTGTGGTAGGGATAATAGAGTGGGTGATCTGTCTTTCCCTTCTCCTTCACTTTATTGTTGTTCAAAAAAATGTTAGGATATTCTTCTTAGTAAGGAATTTAAATATTTTTCTTACACTTTCTCTTTTGAATGAATATTTTTTATTAAGTTTCTCCTATAGGTATTGCTGACTCTCTAGAGTCCTACGGGAGGGTCTGGGTTGCACTGCTAAAAAACTAACCTTATGTGTGAGATGGCTATGGCAGTGTTGAACTAACTAAGGGCCTCTTTCCCTTTATATTATGGTCCATAGGTACTTTGTATCTCCCATCTCCTAGGTGGAGGTGCCCCCTGAAAACTCTTGATACTGAGGTCTGTGTGAAGGCTGACTCTCAACCTTAAGAGGGACTGCATCGGCATGCTGTCCTGCATGCTGACTACCTTCATGAGTAACTTCTAGAAGGTTTGTATACTGAATCCCTTAAGATAGGGTGCTATAGGACCATCTATGTTCTTCAGTAAGATCTCTACTGCATGTTGCTCCTATAAGTAGGGCTCACACTATAGGCTAAGATTTATCCATCTGACTATATAATCATGTAGTGGCTCTCGAGGATATTATTTGGTAACCACTAACTTCTCCTACTATGACTCGGTACTTTATATTGACAAACCTCTATATAAATAACTACTCTACCTCTATAAAGGTCTGGATTGAGTCATTGGGGAGATCAGCATACCAAGCAAATGCCACCCCAACCAGACTACTGATAAAAATCCCCAGCATCAACACATTGTTCCCCGGGTCCTATGTTGCAACATATTGCCCGGTACTGAGCCACATGCCATCTCAGGTTCGCAAGTATGTAAAATATTCTAAATCTAGGGGGAACAAAGCCAAGGGGGTAGGGTTCCTACTTGTACTCAACAGGGTAAGGATATCCTCTACTAACTACGTCTCCATTCTTCCTGGAGAAAAATTGACTGCTCTACCTTCTGAGCAATCAAATCCTGAATCTAACCCACTGAAAACTGTGTCGGCTGACTCTGAAACTACTATAGGTGCTGTAAGAACTTCCCTCTGGACCCTGTCAACTCTTATAGGGTTTAGTGTTATTAGTGGTACTACTAGCTCATCTCTAGATGTGGTAGGGGTACCTATGCCCATAATCTAGGGTGTAGCCCCCAAAGCTGTCAACTGGGTAGTCATCATTGCCATGGCCTTGGCCATCTTGGCCATATGAGTCTCAAAATAAAGGACTTTGGAATCCATAGTTACTAATCACGGAGATCCTCCTGCCTCAGGGTCTCTCAGGCTCATCTTGGTCCTCGGACTCTCTCTCTACTCATTAGAGTGACCTCAATGTGTAATCACATAGACCTGGTATACTGATATGTCCTCATCTGACCCATCTTCTAGTGTGTTATTCCAAAGAGAAGGCCCAAGTAAGTGCCTCTATATGGACTCATAGGGGAAATGATCTTGTGAGGGCTGGGAGCTAGATCTTTCTTAAACTAGTCTGGTAATCCATCGGGGGTAGGTACTACATCCTCATCGCAAGTCATCGGGACTGCATCAAACCCAGAAGGAGTTATAACATCCATCTGATCTATTGTATCCCACTGGCTGCTCTACCTCCTCCAATGACACAATTCCAATTAGCTGTACTATCTCTCAATAGGGGTGTCTGTCTGCCGAGATCTCCAAACCCACCTACCATGGTGGGGCTCCGTACAGGTAACCAAATACTGAGGGGCTACCACAATTGAACTTATATGGGGTCAAGTAGGCTCCCAATATTATCTCTGTCTATGGCGATGTAAGCATCATCTAATAGTAGGAGTAGTAACTGCCAGTAGTCTAATAATTGGAGCTGTATCAACTGACTATTGAGGTGGTTATCCTCTATATCACCTATACCTCTATCTCACAGTCTGCCTCTGTAACTGAAGAGTGGCCTGAGAAATCTACCAGAGTAACCTCTCTCAACTATCAGGCCCTCTTCTGCGTGCTAGACGGATGATTCTTCAAGTCCTCTAAGAGAGGGCTCAAACACCAGTGTCCCAAGAGATCCTAACCCAGGGTAGAGTACTGGTGATAGGAGGGGCCGTTGCAATGCGGGCAACATCCTCCTCATCCTCACTATGTGTCAGTGGAGAGAAGCATCCTCCCTAGATAGCCTCTATCTCAGGTGCCACTACTATCTCAGGAGTAGGTATGACTATAATTGGTCGTGGTCTCCTCTACCTGGGAGCCAATCTCCTCTGAACGAGCTTCTGGTGAGCTACTACCTCTGTTATCGGCTACCTATCTGCCTTAGATGCAGCTAAATTAATTCTCTTATTTCTATTATGCCTGACCCTTCTCCTAAGATCGGAGGTAGAGCATGATGAAAAAGATCTGAACCCACTGCCTGAGTGGTGGGGGGGGGAATATGAATAATAAGAAGGGTCAGGGTCAACCCCGTGGTCTCAAGGTGAGAGAGCCAAGTGAAAATGAAAACCCAACGAGAAGAAGGCAAAGGAACCTTGGTCTGGGCACCCCCTCTTCTTAGTGATCTTAGAACCCCTAGAGCTTATAGGGGTAAGATCAGATAAAGCTGGGAATACGTAAGTGCTAATTTGATGGAAGGATCTCCCTGATTTTGACACTACTTGGGAGCCATTTGAAAGAGTAAAAGAGCAATTTTCTTTTTTTTTTAACCTTGGCCTTTTACTTATGCGGGTAAATGCTCCTAGCTAATGTAATTAAGTGAACTCTCTAGATGTTGGCCTTAACTTCAAAAACTAAACTACCCATCCATCTTTCATAAATGACTAGACAACATGGCTTTGAATCGATTAGGTGATTAGCTGGCTCCCCAATCCAGGCTGGTAAGTCTAAGTTTTGCACTGTATTAGTTAGGACATGGGTGTTAGTGTTATTCATAGAATACTAAACCAAACTTAGATTTAGGATTTAAGGCTACTACATTCGATCTCGTAGTATGCCTAAATAATGGGTAAGTTCTCTATTCTTCAGGAACTATAAATCATACTTATCTACATCACATGGATGACGCCACTTCCATCTTTCTCCCCACACATGTGTTAAGTGCTTGATTCCTTTTCTCTAGTTTTTTTTCTTACTACTTTAGTCCCTCCGGATGTCAGTATGAGCTGTGTATATGTTGACTAAGCCAAATTGAACCGCTCTTCCCACTTGAATAAGACTTCCTAGCTAGTCTTAGCCCCATGTACCAATCCCAGTTTGGAAAGGATAATGTATTATCCTTAATCGAGAATTTTCTTAGGCTCTAGCCTAAGATGTAATTAACCATGGAGGCTTGCGCCCATGGGAAACTGAATTCCACATCTACTAAACCCCATCCAAGTTGATGTATCGGGTAGGGGAAACCCATTATTTTGATCAAGTTGTGTATATATTACTACCCATCCAATTGAGCTAGTGAGAGCCTCTATCCTCAACAGTTAGTCACATGCACTATCTAATATTCCCTTCCATCGTCCTGTTGGTGAGGAGTGTGGAGGCCTGCGATCGTCTCTATCCCTTCAGATGGATGCGGTCATGTTCCCCTCTATAATCTCCTGCAGTTATAACGGTGTCTTTTTAGGAGGTATTGGATTACACAAAAATAATTTTTTAGAAAATACTGCGCCTCCCCAGGTCTGGCACTTCATCCTTATAAGCCATATTATCTGGACTCTACCTGCAGGAGGGGAGATGTCTTATTAGAAGGAGAAAGAAATATATCAATATGCAAGCAGCCCCAGATGATTCTAGCAGTTTCCTATGTCATTAGGTTTCTAAATTATTTAAACTATAAATATTAAATTTTAGTTATGATAGAAGAAATTTTTAGTCCTTAAAGAGCCTAAAGAGATCCAGGCAAAAGCAAATACGGCATGCAAATTGCCAACGAACTAGAAAAAATAGGCAACCCTAGAGGCAAAAAATATAAATCAAACACATCAAAATAATAACACTAATCAAATAAAATGTCCATAAGCCCACTCTCCTTAATTACAACCCAGGGTATGCAGAAAAGTAATGTGGTCGGGGCACCACTGCCAATAACCCGGATTTCTAAGCCTAGGCCTGACACAAAATGACTTTGAGTGGGATATTGAAAACTTTAGTATTCTCTTATTGGATCTCTCCTCCTTTGGCTCCTTGGATCTCTCCTCCTTAGACTCCTTGGATTCATCATGGCTTGCATATTCAAATGAAGAGACAATCTCCCCCCAAAAAGGGGTATTACTTTTTCTCTTTGGATATTTAAAAAATATCCAAACTCGATATTCCAAATGGAAGAAGACTCTCCTCTTTGAGAATGCCTTCTTCATTTAAAATTCTAGTTGGATAGGAATATCCCAACTCAAATATCATTTTCATAACTCAAGCATATATTACAAATATTACATTCATGAAAAGCAGTAAATCTAGACTCTCTTGTAAGGTTATCCTAATAAAAATCCCAAGCAGTTATAATGTCACAAGAAGTTTATATGAAAATAAAAGTACTCATCACAGTCAATCTTGGCTATACTCTTATTTATGAGGGCTAAGAAGTCCACCTGTAGTAGTTATTATTTTATGATTTTATCCCTCACTTATTTAGGGGGGCTGAGTAAATTCCGAAGCACCTGCATGAAACATTATTAGAAATCATGATATTTATCCCCCTTTTATTTAGCTCTACATGAGCATGATCACCTGTATAAAATATTATTAGTATGAAAATATCATTCCTAATCTAGGCGTAATTTATCGCATATCACATCAGTCCACAAAATGCAGTAAGAGTAAGCAAACACAATAATCAGTTTCAATAACATGTAGTAAAACCTTGAAAAACCTGGCACACAACAGAAAAAAAAAACACTAGCTTAGCCTAAATCTAAAAGTGGGTACCCTAACACAAACAATTATATGTGTGTGTAAGCCTTGTGTGGTTTTGGATATGTCCTATATAGGATGATTAATTTGAATTGCCTAAGGTTCGAATTTGTTGAAGGCCAGAAAATAAAATTTTATTTAGATTTTAAATATTAGTGAATTAGGGTATATTTTAGTTAATTTAGTTTTTTAATTCATTTTTAATGCTTAGGGTTGTGGTGATTAAAGTTTAAATTATATTATCCAATTTTGGAAAGTCTCGGATCCTCTTAGGTGCTAGGCTAAGGGGGTTCAAAAGATCATTATAGGAAATGGGCTAGTTTTGGGGTTTCTAACATTTTAGGTAAATACTAGGGCTTAAGATGAGTAGTTTGGCTTTGAGTTTGTTGGATTTGGAGTACCCTATGCAAAGATATGAATTTTAGAAGTTTTGGGCAATTAATGAATTATTAAAACTACCAAATTAGGAGTGATTTTATGATTTTGATCCAAATCAGCTCGAAACTGATTGGAATCACTCCCAAAGGTAAAAAATAATCTAATAAGGTGTTCCCAGGTGTTTGGAAAAAATTTTGGAATTTTTAATAATTTTTTAATTATCTAATAGAGGCAAAAAAAGTTATTTTTGGTTAAGGTCAAATAGGGTCTAGATTGGGGTCAAACTAAAGGGACCTATTTATCTAAATTTAAGCATTGAATTTTGAACAATTTAATATATTATGCGTAATTTTTTGAGTTAAAATAGATTTATTGAAAATTTTAAAAGGCATCGGGCCCTACTTATTTGGTAAATTAGGGTTGGTTAATTAAGGAGTCTAAAGAGCCTTAAAAATTCCTAAAAAAATCTGGAATATTTGTGATTTCACTAAGTATAAATGTTAAAGTTTTTATGTCAATCAGTGATCTACCCTAGATCCTAGAATTTTTCTAACTTTGTAAGACGGGTCCTTAATTATTTTCCTTAAGGTGTCGTTACATTATATGAATTTGAAATAAAATTTTGGACTAACCCTTGAGGTAAAAAAACAAGGAGTATACAAAAATGGTAAACACACCATGTCCTTAGATCTAGGAGAGACTAAACTAAATGCTCATGCATCCTACACATGCAAGATACAATGAAAGAGAAACTAAGTACAATTAATAATATAATTAATGAATGATGAGGACTAACATCTCCCCCATGAATGCTATTCATGTGTAGAATATATGTTTAAAAAATTTCATCAAATGGGTCTCTCAAAATTAGATTGATTTAATAATATAGGTAATCTAAATTATAATTTAAAATAGCAATTTATTAAATAAAAGAAAATATAAGTTTTAAGAAATTAAAATAATTCAAAATAATTCCATCCATAGATGTTTGGGAGATCCATTAGACATCAAATCGAGGTCAGAAAGTAATTTGAAAATAATTTTTTTAGTTTTAAAATAACTATTATATTAATTATTTAAATAAAAGTTAAATAATGAAAAAAAAAAAATATCAAGAAAATAATCCAAAAAAAAATTTAAATTACTGAAAATAAATTTGAAAATTTTACAAAAAAAAATACGAGGTATTATCCCGAACAAATCGGATTTAAGACGAATAAGTCATGATTTTTTCGAAGTTTAAATGTATTAAAAGGTAGTTTTAAAATAATTAATATTTAAAAATAAAAAGGAATTGTTAATTCAAATTAAATATACAAAATATACTTTTCTGAAATAATATTTTAAAATTAAATTATTTAAGCTTAATTTAATTAGAAAAATAATTAAGTACTTTAATATATGAATATTTAAGAAGAAAACTTTAAATATTAAAAAATATATTTATTTAATAAATAATATATAAATAATTAAAAAATAAAAGAAAGAATTTTTTAAAATTTAATATTATGTACTAAAATAATGATGATGATAATAATATTATTAATGATATTTAAAAAATAATTTGAATGTTTAAAAATAAAAATAATAATAATAATAATAATAATAATAATAATAATATAATAATTAAAATAATCAAAATAGTATGTAATAAAAATGTTAATAATAATACTAGTAATAAATTAATTAATAATAATAGTATTAATGATAATTAAACATAATTTAATAAAAATAATGATAATAATAATAATAATTCAAATAACAAATAATAAGATTTTAAAATAATTCATCAGAAAGTAATAATGTAATAGTAATAAATAATAATTAAAAAATATAATAATTTAAAATATATAATAATAATAATAATAATAATAATAATAATAATAATGATAATAATAAATAGTAAAATAATAATAATAATAATAATAAATTATTATTATTATTATATTAATATTAATAATAATAGAAATAATAAAAATAATAATAATAATAATAGAAAAATAGTAATAAGATAATAACTAAACTAAATAAAAAAAGAAAATAATTAAATTTAATAATTAATAATTAAAATAAATATAATTTAAAATAATAATAATAAAATTAAATTCACTATTTTAATAATATTTCTAAAAATATATAATATTTTTAATTAAAAATAATTTTAATTAAGGAGAAAAATTTTTTTAAATTTTGATATATAATACATAATTTTTTAGGTTTAAAAATAATTTTTAATAATTATTTAAATGATTCTGCTTTTAAAAAATAGATTTAAAAATAATTTAAAACTAATTTTAAATAAATCTAGTAGCGGTAGGCTGGCATGTGGCGAGCGGTGATTTTCAGATTCAAAACTTGAAGACGGGGGGCCACGCATTGTGTTCTGATTCGCTCCGCGGGTGACACGCTATAGCATCAATAAGCCTGTTCAAACCATGGTGGCGGCGGGCAATCATTTGCAATAATTGCCCAAACCCACAATTATTGCCAATGATTGCGGCGAAGAGGTTAATGCCACTTAAACACATAGGCGTTGATCTGAGCTGTTGATTCTGTGGGGTTCGGAATCAATGGCTCTAATCAAGTCGGACTGGCGTAACTTTGATCAACTGCCGATACATGGCCGGACGGGAGCGCGGCGTGACTAGATCATGACCGATGATCTCAAGATCAACGGTCCATATCGCACCCTGAAGGAAGACTGTGAAACTCGAATCCCTAAACAATATTCTTGTGATTTCTCTCAATCGTGTGGATCAAAATGAATGAAATTATAAACACATATCATACATGTGAATGTTGCAAATCTATTTTCATAGCTTATGTTTTGATGATTGACAAACACTATTTCTCTTGGACTGCTTGTTGCTTCTAACTTTTCAGGAATCGAAGATCTGACGATCAAGAAGAAGCCAGTTTAGGATTGTGTAGGTTTAGGGTTGAGTCAGTCTGTACTTTTGTTTTTCACCTTTTGAGTCTACTTGTAATGGTCAAAGAGACTGATGCTAAGTAACCCTACACACACACACTTGAGAGACTTAGAATTTCTGTTTTTGCTCATATCGGCCAGGAAGATATTTTACATCGTCCTGGACGATCAGGCTTAAAACAGAAAGTCTAAATAAGGATTCTTAAGTAAGGCAGCCGTCATTAACATATCGGCCTAGACGATACGTGTATCGGCCAGGACGATAAGCTCAAAACAGAAAGAAGTAGCCGCCATAGACAATTAAGGTATACTATATTTTTAAATTATTAGGCCAGGATGATCATGGATCGGCCTGGATGAAATTATCAAATTATGTCCTAATTGATCAAGAAATCAAGGGAGTAATTAAGGATGATCGATGCTCTGGCCGATCTGATGGGATTTGTACTGATCGGCCAGGCCGATGTCTATATCGGCCTGGACGATAAAGTCGGCTACTTGCAATTAATGAGCTCCGTTGAATCTCTTCTATTTAAGAGCTCTTGTTCAACATTTTTGAAGACCTTTGGCCGCTACCTTGACCTGAGAAGGCCTTGAGAAAAGAAAGAGAGAGAGGGAGAGAGAGAGAGGATCTTGTGACGGGGAGCTTGTGAGGGGATTCACAAGGGTTGCTTCAATGATCGCTCTGCTTGTTCTTCGTCTAGAGTTTCTCGTTCGTGGAAGGGTCGGTAGAGGTAAGGAGTTAGATTTTGGTTGTGGTTCTCTGCCAGCTTCAGGATGAAAGTGAAAGGAGGTAGGTTCTCTGCCTTGCCGGGGTGGCAAAAAGGAGGTTCTTGTGAGGGCTTCTCCGCCTAGCCGTGGGGGCTAAAGGAGAGTCACATTTTGTAGTGCAATACTTAGAGGGTGCCTCCAAGGAGTGGACGTAGGTCGCGTCAACCGAACCACTATAAATTTCTGTGTTCTTATTTCTTGCTTCCGCACTTTTAATTCCACATTTATTTTTGTGGTGTGATTTTGGTTTATGCAATTTTTATTCTTTGTGAAAAAAAATTTTAAAATACCAATTCACCCCCCCTCTTGGTTAGCTTGGGACAGTTCTATAGGGCTTAACACCCCTAACGAACTTTCAAGTGATATTAGAGCACTTTCTAAAGTCATCTGAGATCACTTTCAGTGAAGAGCGTCAATGGTGGGTGAATCGTGTTCTAAAACCTAGGTGTCCTAAGCTAGGGTTTCGATTTTACCTCAATCCAATGGATGGATTTGGGTGATCTTTGTACGGTTGAGCTTGTAGATTATCCTCGTATGTTTTCCTAGTTAAACTTGAGCTCCGATTCGCCCTCGATCAATGAGAAATCAACTTGGAAGGTTTTGATCCTCGGTTCACCGGAAAGCTCGCCACCAGTGAGGGTTTTGTGGTGGATTTGAAGTGGAAAGGGTGGAGGGAGGTCGTGGAAGCTCTCAACTCAAAAATCTTGGGCTGAGGAGACTTAGAGAGAGAGGAGGAAAAAGATCCCAAATAAAACCTAATTTCTCCTATTTAAAGCCCCTAAAATGAATACTAATGGTTAGGATTGAATCTAAAGAGGATTGGGAGGGAATTCAATTTGATTCCACGGGATTTCGAAATATAGATGATCAATTGGGCTTTAAATGCACTTAGTTAGGTTTTAAATTCACTTAAATAGGGTATTTTGACCTATTTAAGACTTGGGTTGACCAGGTCAATGGTTGACCAAGTCAACCCAGTAAAATAGGACAAAGGGAGTAGCAGATTGAGCCATGGAAAGGTTTGAATTAATTCAAAATCAAATTGGGCTCAAGTAGGCTAAATGGGTCAACCTGGGTTGACCTGGTCAACTAGGTTGACCCAGGACTTAGGTCTGAGCTCAATAGAGTTGTTCTGGCCCTCTGAATCCAGGGGTGAAGAGAAATGGGCTTGAGAAGGTCTAAAATTGATTTGAAATCAAAAGAAGGCATTTGGGTCAATTTGGGTCAACCCTAGTTGACCTAGTCAACAAGGTTGACCCAAGTTCTAGGTCTGGGCTCTACAGACTCAGTTTGACCCAAGGAACTGTGTGGAAGAGGTCTTGGGGCCTAACCTGGTCAGTTTGACCAGGTCAACTGCTTGGTCCAAGGGTTTGAGAAAATCAACTTCAACAAAGTTTTTATATAAACCTTTTTCTGTTGGAGGACTTTTTGAAGATAGTTAAGAAAATAATTGTTCAAGGTTAATATGAACTAAAATCTAATTTCACTAAGGGATTGTTCAGAGTGTTGGCTAAACTCACTACTTAGTGATTCAATCACCAGTTGGGATGATCTAGCCCATAAGGTCTTTTTGTAATAGTTCTTACAAGGAAGATGACCAGAATATGAATGAACATTTCCAATTTCATCTTGTTGGATGGGGAGACATTATATGATACAAGGGGGAGGTATAAAGACTTATTGAGAAAGTTTTTTTCAAGTAAATAAATACCACACAATTTGAAATTTATTTTTTCATAATCAACTGCCATATAGAGAACAACTTTCATGGTTGACTGGTCAAAGGAGTCAACCCATGCTAAAACCCTTTTCATGGTCAAACCCTACAAAAGGTGGCCTTACGCCTTAAACTAGGCTACTGAGTTAGTCCCCCAAATGAAGTTAAAGCTCTCTTAAGAGCTCTCTAACCAAGCTTATTCCCTCGTTTAACCCGAAAGAGCAATGGTCCCCCTCTCACTCACCCCAAAACTATCTAATGGGAGCACAGCTAGACCCAGGCTTTGGCTAAGCCTTCAAACCTTATGGGAAATGTACTTAGCATCCAAGGGAGTTCTCTAATCCATCAGTACCATCAATTTTACCCAGAGTCATTTGAATAGGGTAAGTTCTAAAAAATGATGATCATTCTTTATCTTGCATTCTCTCACATCCCTGAGTCTCCAAGAGAATTCCAAGCTTTCCTTGAGCTCCAGAGATCTCCCCTTCCATGTCCTGACCAAAACCCACTGCTAAACCCTTTCCAACAAAGAGCTTTTTGGCGAGCCAAAGCATTTTCCATCCAAGGAGCTATAGCAGTCTATCCTATGCATTGCAAACTATTCTTTCAAGTAGGCAAACTTATATAGACAATCTACAAGCTCCATCGCATCAAGACCTTGAATATCCAATTGTAAAATCCCTTAAAAAACTTAAACCTAGGTCACATGTTTAGGGTAAAATAACTTTTTGGTTAAGTGCATCTCCAAATGCTATGCTTAATCCCCGTTAACTATGTTCATTAGTACAACCCAGGTTTAAAATTTTATGAGCTTTGATCATCTGGATCGAGTGAACAAGACAAAAGTTAATTTTAGGGCATTAATCATGGCCTATTATGACTGTGAACTTTCTGGGCCACTGATCTTACTACCAACGACCTTGACCTAATTTTTTTTATGAGGTAACTTGGACCAATCCTGGCCCCAGATCAATTTATCCTCCAAACCAATCAAGATTGTAGGATCCTCCTAGTATCCAGACCCTAGAATCTTTCTAGACCTTAGGATTCCTCTAAGCTAATATTGACCTTATGCTCCATCTAGGTCTTATGATTCCTATATACCCAAGACCCTAGGATTTACTCTAGACCCTAAGATTCTTCTAGACTAATCTAGACTTTAAGATCTATTTAGAACCTAATATCTTTTTAGACTTAAGACCTTATAGTCCCTCTAGATTCTAGGATAAATCTAAATTCAAATAAATCAAACACCCGATCAATTAAGATCAAAATCCAACCTTGATTACAAACATATTCAAGCTTCAAACCTATCTAAACTCCTAGGCAATTCAATATCTTGCTCAAATTCTAGTTAATCTAGCATTTTATTAAACTTACATCCTATCCAATCCTTCAAAATCATCTGAATGAATGTGACTAATTTGGATAACTCAAATTTAAGCATAATTAAACCCACTTTGAGTCAAATCACTAAAGTTTGACTGGTCAAACTTTAATGATTTGGTCAAAACCTTTCATCAAATGTATTCACCCATTCAAACTCAAACCCTATTACTTTGAAAATCTTTGAATTCATTCCATTTAAATACTTTAAGTGTCTTTGGGAAAGCCATGATTCAAGTCATGGCTAATTAGACCAAGTCAACCTACTTTGACTTGGTCAAAACCCCTTCCTATTCATGCATTTGCTTTCAAGCTTAATACCTAAGCATCAAACCTTCTTAAACCCATTCCTACCAGCTCTCTAACCTCCACATCACCACCCATGTGGATTGGTTGACTATTCAACATAGTCAATAAAGTCTTCCAAAGGCTTTAAGAGGATTTAAATGGTTAAATTTCCCTTGAACCCCTTTCAAATTTAAACTCACTATATGAAGGCCTTAAGATTCATCTAATCAGCTCCTTAAGCTCCATTCATGCCACCTTAGCTTCCATGTGGCATGGGGACCAATCAAATGGTTAAACCAAGGTTAGGGAAGGGTCAAATTTGGTTAAATCTCCCATTTAAGCTAACCCACTCTAATCCAAATCACCTAAATGTTTAACCAGCCTCTAGTACCTTCTTAAGACCTATCCCAGCCCTTTGATCAAAATCCAATAGCCTTCAATGATCCCCATGTGAAAATAGAGGATATTTGAGCTTTATGTTGTTCCTTCGAGAGTAGGAGAGATTACCCATGGAGTAGAAAATTCAAATCTAGATGAAAGGGTTGATCCTACACACAATTTTCCTAAAGATTTGAGATATTCTTTGAGTCATCCTAAAGAACTGATCTTAGGAAACTCTTCTGAAGGAGCTAGGATTAGGCATGGACTTAGAAAGTAAGTGAACCACTCTGCCTTTATCTCAATAACTAAACCCACCAACATTAATCATGCCTTGTCAGATGAGTTTTGGATCTTAGCCATGCAAGAGGAATTAAACCAATTTGTTAGGAATGTTGTTTAGGAGTTTATATAAGACCAAAGGGACAAAGTGTAGTTGGAACCAAATGGGTCTGTAAGAATAAGATGAATAATTCTGGTGTAGTGGTTAGGAATAAGGCGAGATTAGTAGCTAAGGAGTATAACTAAATAGAAGGGATTGATTTTGAGGAGACCTTTGCCCCTGTAGCTAGATTGGAAGCTATTAGAGTGCTACTAGCCTTTACCTATTATGAGGGATTTAAGCTTTATCAAATAGATGTGAAGAGTGCCTTTTTAAATGGGGTAATAAAAGAGGATGTGTTTGTAGAGCAACCCCCAAGTTTTGAGAGTTCTCAATTTCTAAATCATGTTTACAAATTAAAAAAGGCCCTATATGGATTAAAACATGCACCAAGAGCTTAGTATGAGAGGCTTAGAACTTTTTAACTAAAGAGGGATTTTGTTAAGGGAAGTATAGACACCACCCTTTTTCAGAGAAAAATAGGAGATGAGTTACTCATTATTTAGATATATGTTGATGATATACTTTTTGGATCTTCTGATAGAAAGCCATGTGATGATTCTTTTAAAATAGGATTTATAAAATCTTCAAGTGTTGGGTATTTCCTATTTTTCTCGAGAGCTTTTACTTTCAACTTCAAATAGATGTTCAAATCTTCCAAAATATGTGCATTAAATTATAAATAATGCTCTCTATTTACTAATTCATCCTTAAAACTTTTAAATTCCTTTTCTAATTGGGCATAGGATGTTTTCAAAATATTGTTCTCCTTATTAAAATTATCGAATTCATCAAGTAAGCTCATGTGGTTGTTATCAATCAATGCATGATCTTTCCTAAAGATCTCGTATTCATTTTTGCAATTCTTGTAGTTCTAGGTTAAGACTAGCATGCATTCTTTTTAGCTTCCTATATGCATCATGTATTCTTTCAGAGACTTCAAAACGTTCAGCATAAGGTAAGTCACATACCTCTTCTTAATTTGATTGATTAAGATTATCAACCATCAAGCATAGATTTATGACTTTCTCTTCCTTTTCAGTCTCTGATGAGTCCAAAGCTGAGTCCACCTAGAATGCTTTTTGAAATTTCTTCTTGCCCTTCTTCACAGTTGGTTTCTTCTCCACCTTCTCCTTGCTAGAAGTGGCTTTGAGTTTTTGGCAGTCTGACATAATGTGTCCAAGTTTCCTTCACTCATAGCAAATCACATCATTAAAAACCTTGACATTTCTATTGAACTTACCTCGGTTCTATTCTTAACATCTCTTTTGCTTCCTCTTTAGAAGCTTCTGAACTGTCTAGTCATCAATGAAATGTTATCCTTATCCTCAGGTTGTGATAAATCAATCTCTGACTCCTCCACTTTTAGTGCAATGTTCTTCTCCTTTTGTGGCTCTCCTACATCAATCTTTCGTTGACTCACTCCTTGCTCGTAAGTAATTAGTGATCCAAGAAGATTATCAATAGAGTAAATATTTAATTTTTCAGACTATGTAATCATAGTTATTTTAGCATCATATGTAGTAGGCAAACAAAGAAGTATCTTATTAACCATTTCAACGTTGATTAGTTACCTACCCAATGCATATAAAGAGGTGACTATTTGGGTGAATCTTATGTACATGTCATAAATGGATTCATTAGGTTTCATGCAAAATAGTTAATAGTCATGTAATAAGATATTAAGACTAGATTATTTAACTTCATTAGTCTTTTCATATGTTATACAAAGTCTATCCCATATGTCCTTTTCACTTTTTCAAGTGAAAACCCACATGTAATCTTCAGATTTAAGAGCACAAAAGAAATTGTTCAAATATTTAGCATTAAGTTGTGCTAGTTCACATTGTTCTACAGTCAAATATGCAAAGGAAATTTCAAATCTAACTTCATCAACTATTCTAGTTGGTTTTGTATACCCTTCCTGAACTAAGATCCATATACGATAGTCTAGTGACTGTAAAAATGTTGACATGCATATTTTCCAAAAATCAAAAAAAATATTGTCAAATAAGGGAGGTCTACTTGTAGAGTAACCTTCAAGTGTGTTTTGGTTTCCAAACATAGCCATGGTCGTCAATCAAAAAGTTATCTAAACTTTTGGTTTTGAAACTAAGCTCTGATACCACTTTTTGAAACATGTAGAATATGAGTTAGGTTGTTAGACCTAAGCTTGTGTCCCAAAGGCTAACCAAGAGGGGGGGGGGGGGAATTAGTACTTGTAAAAAATTAACCTCTTTAACATAATTTAATTATTATTTGAAACTGATGAATTGAGCATATTGTTGCAACCCATGACCCCGAGTTTGAGATTTTGATGATGACAAATAATGTTGTTTGAATTATCTATTCATTGAATATTATTTTATTTGCTATTGTATGTGAGTACTAACATTTCAGGAAGATCAAAAGTTACTCAGGACGATAGGAAGTCTTAAGAAAGGGTACATTAGGAGTATGAGTCTGTAATGTATTTTGTTATTTATTTTATTTTTATTTTCTTGAGTCTGGCAACAGAATGCATAAAAGTCTGAGAAACCATGCACACACACAAGGGGAGAGTGTTTTTAAATGAAAAATTTAGAGTTTTTCTTTCTCTGTAGATCGTACTGTACGATGTTATTTCGTACCGTACGATCAGAGCTTTGTAGGATGATTCTGTGAATAGATCGTACCGTACGAATGTAATCGTACTGTATGATATGTTCAAATCCAAAACCCTAGCCATTGTTTTAACTTAAGTAAGTTATTTTGCGCCGTTCGTACTGTACGAACATGTTCTTACTGTATGATTTATTTTAAATACTTACTTAATTTAACCCGTGATTAGTGCAAGAAATTTGGGCTTAATTATAATTTTAACATCGTACTGTACGAACAAAATCGTATAATATGATGAACAGAGTTGAATTATAATCGTCTCAAAGATCATCTTGGATGATCTCTTGGAATTTGTATCATCGTATTGTACGATGTCAATCGTACCATACGATGAACAGAGATGATGTTTGATCGTCCCGACTATCATCATGTATGAACCGGGATGGTTATGGATCGTACCGTACGATTTAATATCGTACTGTACAAATATTTTTGAACTATTCATACCAGGAAGAAGTCTGTTGATACATATCGTACTGTACGATTAGAAACCGTACTGTACGATAGTGACGGCTACTTTTAAAATCTCAGGGATTTTGGAGCCTATTTTTATGTGTAAAACTTGTCATATTTTGAGAGAGAATCAGAGAGAGGAGAACGTGGTTAGAGATGGATTCCAAGGGAGAGAGCTCTTGAGAAGTTCTTTAGGGTTTGAGAGAGAGGAGGAGAAGGTGAGCGTTGTGAGGGTGAAGAAGGTGTGAGGGAGATCTCACGGTTACTTTGAACCTGCTGCATCTTGTTGCTCCTGTGACCCTAAAAGAATTTGTGGGAGGATCTCCAAGGGGAAAGGCTCTTCTACATCTGTGACCTCGAGGTACTCTTCCTTCTCCAGGAGGGAGAAAAACGAGAAGGTTCTCTGCCATCACCAGGAGGAAGAAAATAGAGTTTGGCACTCCGCCACACCGGGTTGGTGAAATGGAGTATTGTAAGGGCTTATCCTTTCATGGTTTGACCGAACAACTATAAAACATCTCGGTGTGCTTTTTCCTCATTTTCTTTTATTACTGTGTGCATTTTATTTTTCAATATTTGCTTGGGAAAATTTGAAAAAAAATATTGTTTAAATTTTTCATGTTAAAATTTTAAAACATCAAAAAAATTATTAGAACTCCTGCTTAGATTTTAACTATTGTCAAAAAGTTTTCACAATTCACCCCCCCCCCCCTCTTGTCCATCTAGTAATTTCACATATTATTTTTAAAAATTATCACAAATAGTTGTTCAACCACAAATAATTAAAAGAGCAGAAAATAAAAGTAGTGGAAAAAAAAAAACAGGTTTATAGTGGTTCGGTCAAACACGACCTACATCCACTATTTGAAGTCTCCCACTTCAGGTATTGCACTATTACCACTAGTTTCTCTCTTTTATCCCCCACAGCAAGGCAGAGAAGAATTCATAAAAACTCTATTCCACCACTACCCGGTATGGCAGAGAACCATCATCCTTTTATACCCTCCAAGTATAGGCAGAGAACCTTCAGCAATTCTCACTCTCTAAGTGTTGGTAGAGAACCATCGTCTTTTTACACCCTCCAAGTATAGGAAAAGAACCTTTGTCTACTCACACTCTCTAAGTATTGGTAGAGAACCGTCATCCTTTTACAACCTCCAAGTATAGGCAGAGAACCTTCCACTGTTCACACTATTCAAGTATAAGTAGAGAACCTTTGGCTGTTTACACTCCCCAAGTGTCGGTAGAGAATTGGATCCTTTTGAAAGATCTTTACACGAGAAATCTAGAAGGATAAGAGAAAAGAGTGAAGAAAATACAAAATGCACACTGAGATCCTTACCCTTAAGTAACAAAGTGAATCCTTCAAGCTCCTATAGCAAGAAATCTCTTTCAAACACTCTCTCTTACTCTCTCCCTCAATCTGCCTTTACCATTCACAAAGACTAAGTGAAAAAAAGATTTTAAGCCAATTTAAAATGGACCTTATAGAAAAGACACGAAAAATCATCCAAAAATTGCAATTTTCAATTTCTTACTGTCCACGATCATCCCATACGATCCAATTTCATACATACGAATAGTGTAAAAACTATTGTGTAAGAACTTAATGTAAACTAGTACAAACTGCCTTCATACCCAATCATTATCTCGTGGTTCATCCATTATGAATAGTTATTCTTAAATTTTATTGGTACAAAATAGTAGGATGAATTCCAAGTTTCTAGAATAGAAAAGATCATCTTGGGAATAATCATAAATACTGTTTGGATGAATAGTTTATTCTGGCAAATCCAAACTCTAGCATCCTGGGACGAACGATAAGTATTGTTTGAACAAATGCATCTAGAGAGGATCATCCTGGGACAAACGATAAATATCATTTGAACAAATGCATCCAGAGAGCATCATCCTAGTATGAATGATAAATATCGTCTAGACGAATACATCTAGAGAGTATCATCCTGGGGCGAACAATAAATATCATCTGAACGAACGCATCCAGAGAGCATCATCCTTGGACGAACTATAATTATCATTTTGAACAAACACATCCAGAGAGCATTGTCCTGGGATGAATGATAAATATTGTCTGGATGAATTATACTTAAAAAGAATTTTTTCTCTATTCATTCCATTGTTTGTTTGGGAATATAACTAATCAGATCATCCCGTACAAACATGATTTGTACTGTATGATCAGTTTTAAAAAAAATTAAATACTCCCCAAGGTGTGTGTGTGTTTAGTTACTCAATTACAATCACAATCTCTTAGACTCAATAAAAATAAAAAATACCGACTCCAATTTATAAAACATTCTAAGTTGATCTTGATTTTAAGTCTTCAACAATCTTAAGTATGATTTTCCTAAAATGTTAGTACACACAAAAGCAAATACAATTCTTCCAAAAATGTGTTAGGAGAGAGAAAAATAATCAAAATAATAATATTTGAAATAATTAAAAATATACATGTTGCAAGAATGTAAAACATGCAAATCTAAGTAGCAACTCTCTCAACACTATGCCTACACTTGGAGAGTGTGAACAGTTGAAGGTTCTCTGCTTGTACTTGGAGAGTGTGAACAGTTGAAGGTTCTCTACCTACACATGGAGGGTGTGAAAGGATGAATGTTCTCTACCTATACTTGGAGGGTGTAAAAGGATGAACGTTCTCTGCCTACAGTTGAAGGGTGTGAAAAGACAACGGTTCTCTACCGCACCGGGGATTGGTGGAAGAGAGTTTTGTAAAGGCTTCTATGCGTTGTTGTGGGGGAAAAAGGAGAGACACTTTGGTAATAGTGCAATATCTAAAGTGGGAGGCTTTAAGGAGTGAATTTAGGTCATGTTTGACTGAACCACTATAAACCTTTGTGTATTTTTTATTTTTGCTGTGTTATTTACTTTCTTACTACAAGTTCTAATTTTTGTAGTTGAAAAATAATTTTGAAAATCTTTAAAATTAACTTGCTATGAATCATCTATCAGTTTTAAAATTTTAATCAAAGAGAAAATTTTTTAAATTACCAATTCACCCCTCCCCCCTCTTGGTTATTCTTGGGACATTAGTTTAGGTCAAACAACCTACTTTAGATTCAACAAGAATCAACAATTTTTGCAATGAATCAAATATGAAAGAGTATCCAATTTGTGCTTTCTATGTGGCAAAATCGATCATATTTAGAGTGGTTATTCATAGTATATTGGAGATGTTATTCAGGTTGGATGTAAGCAAACTGAGGCTATGGGGAAAAGAGATACTTGCATTATGAAGAATTTTGATGAAGATGTAACTAAGAGTTCTTTGATTGGTAATAATAATTTGTGTAAGCAGGGATATGGTCCTTGGATCCATGTGAATTATTGAAGAAAATGATTAAATAATCCTGGTTCAAAAAAAGGTGGATTTTGTGGTGTAAATAATGTTGTTTTTAAGACCATTGATATAAGGAATCTAGTCGAGTTATTGCTTTGGCTGATGAATTATTAGTATCTAAGGAAATAAATAATTCTATTTCTAGCCTAGAAGATGGACAATCTAATTCAGCGATTGGTGGTGATAATTCATTTCAAGTTGCCCTGGGAGAAGTGAATCTCCAAACAGAACTATAAGCTGTACAAAATATGACTAAAAAATTTAATGCAGGTATGGATGCCATGCCAAGCCCATTCAATAATAAAAAGTTTACTGTTTTAAATGATATTGATGAGGAGGGTGAAATTATCTCAGGAAATGAAGTTGTTTATTGATCGATTGGTTCTTCTGACCAAGTTGTTGATGTTCCTATTGTTGGAATGGTAGGAAGAAAAAAGGAGTTATTTGATGTTAAGGGGTCTAGATCATTTTTGGATAAGAAGAAACTTGCAAAAGAACTCAGAGGTTTGGGACCTATTAAATTGGACCTCATGAATAGGAGATTAGAGGGTGAGCTGAAAGATAGTTCGGGGTCCTTTTTGTTGCAAATCTATTTTCATGTCTTGTGTTTTGATGATTGACAAACACTACTTGGACTACTTGTTGTTTCTAACTTTTCAGGAATCAAAGATCGGACGATCAAGAAGAAGCCAGTACAAGATTGCGTAGGTTTAGGGTTGAGTCAGTCTGTACTTTTGTTTTTCTTTTTTGAGTCTACTTGTAATGATCAAAGAGACTGATGCTAAGTAACCCTACACACACACACTTGAGAGACTTAGAATTTCTATTTTTTCCCACATCGGCCAGGTCGATATTCATATCGTCCTGGACGATCAGCTTAAAACAGAAAGTCTAATTAAGGATTCTTAATCAAGGCAGCCGACATTAACATATCGACCTGGACGATACGTGTATCTGCCAGGACGATAAGCTCAAAACAGAAAGAAGTAGCCTCCTTAGATAATTAAGGTATACTTTATTTTTAAATTATCGGCCAGGTCGATCCCTATATCGGCCTGGACGAAATTACCAAATTATGCCTTAATTGATCAGGAAATCAAGGGAGTAATTAAGGATGATTGATACGATCATATCGTCCTGGATGATCTCAGGATTGGCCAGGATGTTCCATTCAAAATCCTTGAGTTGCTTCAGGACGATAAATATCGGCCAGGTCAAAAACAGGGCGATGCTCAGGACGATTTGCCTCTGATTTGAACTAATCGGCCAGGACGATCGTCCAGGACTGTTCCCAGGGCGATGCTCTGGCCGATCTTCTGAGTTTGTACTGATCGGCCAGGCCGATGTCCATATCGGCCTGGACGATAAAGTCGGCTACTTTCAATTAATGAGCTCCTCTTGAGCTCTTCTATTTAAAGAGCTCTTGTTCAACATTTTTAAAGATCTTTGGCTGCTGCCTTGACCTGAGAAGACCTTGAGGAGAGAAAGAGAGAGAGGGAGAGAGAGAGGATATTGTGAGGGGGAGCTTGTGAGGGGATTCATAAGGGTTGCTCATGGATCGCTCTACTTGTCTTTCGTCTGGAGTTTCTCGTACGTGGAAGGGTCAGTAGAGGTAAGGAGTTTTTCTTTTGGTTGTGGTTCTCTGCCAGCTTCAGGAGGAAGCAAAAGGAGGTAGGTTCTCTTCCTTTCCGGGGTGGCAAAAAGGAGTTTCTTGTGAGGGTTTCTCCACCTAGCCGTGGGGGTGAAAGGAGAGTCACGTTTTGTAGTGCAATACTTGGAGGGTGCCTCGAAGGAGTAGACGTAGGTCGAGTTGACCGAACCACTATAAATTTCTGTGTTATTATTTTCTTGCTTCCGCACTCTTATTTCCGCATTTATTTTTGTGGTGAGTTTTGGTTTATGTGTTTTTCATTCTTTGTGAAAAGAATTTTTTAAAATACCAATTCACCCCCCCTCTTGATTAGCTTGGGACTAAGTTCATAGGGCTTAACATCCCGAACGAACTTTCAAGTGGTATCAGAGCGGGATTCAAAAATTTAAGTTTGAAAACTTTTTGAATTTGATCCATGGCTAACTTTGGGAATAAAAACACTACTGAAGGTTATTCGATTACACGACCTCCACTGTTTGACAACTTACCTTTTGATTTTTGGAAAACCCGCATGTCAACATTTTTGCAATCTACTGATTATCGCATGTGGATGCTTATTCAAGAAGGTTATTCTCCACCTTCTCGTGAAATTAATGATGTTAAAACTGAAGTTGCTTTTACTGAATGGACTTTCAATGAACGTGATTTGGCTCAGTTAAATGCGAAATATTTGAACTATTTTTTCTATGCTTTGAAATCTGAAGATTACATGCGTGTTTCAACTTGCAAAATTGGTAAAGAGATTTGGGATAAATTATGCATCACCTATGAAGGTACTAATGAAGGTAAGCAATCCCGTTTGAACTTTCTCTTGCATGACTACGAACTTTTACGTATGAAACCTCATGAATCGATTTCTGACATGTACACTAGGTTTACTCAGATAGTTACTTCTTTGCAAGCACTAGGAAAGGAACTTTCAAATTATGAAAAAGTTAACAAGATTTTGAGATGCTTGCCTTTGTCGTATGATGCAAAAATTACTGCAATCACTGAATCCAAAGATTTGAATACTTATTCAATTGATAACTTACTTGGCTCACTCATTGCTTACGAGCAAGGTGTGAATCAAAGAAATCTTGATGCAGGTGAGAAGAAAAAGGAGAAAACAATCGCACTGAAGGCGCACAAATTGGATTCTGAATCTTCCGGGTCTGAAAGCGATGAAGTTGTCTTCATCACAAGGCAATTCAAAAGCTTTCTAAGGAAGAAACAAAAGCATCATCAAAGTTGGACAAAAGGTAAGGATCATAAATATGTTAAAGGATCTTCTGATGTCGTTTGTTTTGAATGCAGGAAACCCAGAAATGTGAGAGCTGATGCCCGACACTTCAAGATCATTCAAACAAAGAAAAGGAAAAAGGTGAGGAGAAAGCTAGGTCTAAGAAGGACAAGAAGAAAATCCAAAGAGATTTCTGGGCAGAATCTGGTACTGATTCCTCTGAGACTGAACCAGAGGAAGAGACTACAAACTTGTGTTTCATGGGAGAAAATCAAAGTGATGAAGAAGAGGTATGTAAATCAACCTATGATGAATTGTTTGAAATTTGTGAAAAAATCCATGCATCATACAAAAAACTTAAGAAAACTCATGCTAGCTTAAAATTAGAACAATCAAATCTTCAAAAAGAACATAAAGTCATTCTTAAAGATCATGCAACAATTGATTCTAATCACATGGCTCTTCTTGATGAATTTGATGAGTTGAACAAAAAGCATTTGGAATTAGTTGATGAACATAATGCATTAAAAGTTTCACACACCTCACTTAGTTTTGATCTTAAGAAATCTAAAGAGATTGAGAAAAATTTGAGGATTGAGATTGATGCATTAAAGAGAACAAATTTGAGGATTCAAAATGATTTTGATACATGTAAGAAAAATCGGATGACTTCCACTTTTGATCTTAAGCCAGAACCTAGGAAGAGGCATTATAATTCAAATCATTTAAGAAACCCTTTTCCTGAAGTTAGATGTTTTTCTTGTGGCATGCTAGGACACATCTCACACACTTGCACCATTCACCGTAGTACACATTGGGTGTGCAGACCTAAAATGCATGATTCACAGCATACCATACCTACATTGCATTCTATTTTTCCTAAGAAGGATCCCAAACCCGTTTGGGTTCCTAAATCTGACTGTTGTTGAGTTTTGCAGGTGTGCTCTCACCAAAGACCTCGTGGGAGCATAGGATAACTGGACATAAGGAGGCTTGCAGCACAAAATTGCTTAAACTCACTGCATTATCACTTGATTGAATTTTTTTTTTGTGTGTCTTTTTATTTTATTTTTACTAGTTTTTGTGCTCACTTTGTGTTGATTTTAGTTTGCTTTATTTTCATTTGTTTTGTTTTGTTTTGTTTTGTCTACACGTTGCTCTTTAAATATGACCTTCCATATGATTAATCTTTTCAAGCTTTTAGATTTTGGAGTTTTTGGAGATAGTGTTTAGCTTTTCAAAATTGGTTAAAGGGAGTTTACTGTTGATGTTTTCCCTCCTTCTGACTTTGTTTAGTGGTATGATTTTCTTCTCTAAAACAGAAGTCTAAACTCGGTTTAACCAATGGCCTGTTATTTAAGATCTTTTTCTTATCTTGCTACATTAATTTATCTTATGCATAATAGCCAAAGTTCTTAGATATCATTCAAGCTTTTAAAATCTTGCCATTTCATTTATCACATGATTTTGATTTTGTGTTGTGGATTGTTCTTCCCTATGTTAGAGAGAGAGAGCTCCTATTCTCTAATATTTGGAGGATATACTCACAACTAAGTTTTTTTAAGGGTATATTAAAGAGTTTCTAGCTTGCAAAAGTTAAAAAGGAAAGAGGCCAATGAAGCCAAAATTGAAAAAAAATGCTATATACACAAAAGTGTATCAAAGAATCAAAAGTTGCTCAAAAGAGCAAATCAAAATGACAAGAGGCATAAAATGAGCCCACTAAATGCAAGCTATCCTCTCTTTGGTAAAACTCTTAAAACTTAGAAAACTCATTGATTATGTAATGTTTTTCAAAGACTTGATTTCAATTTCCATGATTGAGAAAAATTATTTTGGGTTATTAAATATGAGATATTTTTATTGTAAACAAGTCTTGAATGGATCTTATTATCCTATTTAGTTATTCTGAGATTGGATTTTTGTTTTTCAAAAGAATTTTGTACCCTAAAGGATGTCCGATCTAGGGTTAACAGAATCAGATGTTCTACCTTCTTCTGATTGGGATTTGTTAAACTTCTTGATCTCTTGGAACTCTAAAAAGTTTAACTTTTTGAAAAGAATTCTCATATGATGCCTCCATAATACAAAAAAAAAATTAGAAAAATTAAAATCCAAAAATATTCGTTTTTTATTTTTCTTGTGTTCCTTGTTTTTATTTTTCTGTGTTTTGACTGTTTTTCTTTTGTTTTATTTTATGAGGGACTTGATCATCAGCCTTCATCTCTTGATTTCAATTTCAAGTCACATCGTCCTGGCCGAAACCTTTATCATCCTGGACGATATGACAAATTCTGTTCAAAATCCATCTGCTGACCTATTTATGTGCTTGCTATAATTCATCATCCTGGACGATCCTATATCATCCTGGACGATTTGATCGAACTCTTGGTGATAGTCCTGGCCGATAGTATATTTCGTCTGGCCGATGCATTTTATGTGCATCATCCTGGCCGATACACTATATCGTCCTGGACGACCCACGTGTCAGCACATTTAAATCTTTAAATTTGGCCCCGGACAATCCATTATTGGACAATCGTCCCGGCCGATCCACTGTTCGTCCTGGACGATACACGTGGCAAGAATTTAAAACGTTTTAACTTTGGCCGGTACGATCAATTATTGTGCATTGTCCTGGACGATACACCTAATCGCCCCGGACGATCTGCTTTTTCAACGGTCGTTTGGCCTGACTCCTCGGGCCAATCGCCTGTGTCTAATCGGCCTGTACGCAATTATTGTGCCCTATCGGCCTGGATGATTCTGCGATCGGCCAGGACGATATGGCCGTTTCTTTAAATTCAGGCCGTTCTAGCCATGTTTTCTCACTCTTCACTCTTCTTCCTTTGTGTTTTCTTGTTAAACTTTCTTCTATGGCTGGTGGGAAGCGTGTTCGCCAGGTGTCTGGGAGTTCTTCGAGGTCGACTTTGGATCCTAAATTCAAGGAGGCAGAAGATCAGGCTGCCTACCATCGCTACAAAGATGTAGCATCACCCTCTCCCGAACAATAAATCCTGCCTATCTCTCATACCCGGTAATGGATCTTTTTGCCCACACCTCCCTTTGCTTCATTCTATCTCTTGCTTTCCCTTTGAATTCTGAGTTTCTTCGAGAGTTTTTCGCAAACCTTCGCATCAACCCTACCTTCACAGCCCTGACCTCCTATGTAAATCGACGCCCTGTCGAAATCACATATCAGGATTTTGTTGATCTTTTACAGCTATCCATCACCGGGGATAAGCTGCACCTAATCGCCACTGACCCTGATCTTGACTGGTCCACGGCAAATCATTTCCTTCGCCAGACCAATGTACCTTACCATGTTGGAGAGACTAGCTCTTTAGTCAAAGATGCTAGGACAATCCAATATGTCCTTCGCACATCCGTAATTCCAAAAGCCGGCGACCGAATCCACATCACCCCTCTACTTTCACTTACTACTTTCTACACATGGCTCATAGGGAATTCAATACTGCGGAACTAATTTTCCGATACATTAATCACTTAACCACAATCCGTGATCCAGGCCACAAAAGGAAACCCAATCTAGCCTTAGGACACATCATAGCCTATGTCCTTGAAACCAAATACCAACTTCAGTATCCTATTCCACCAAACCTCCCAACTCCTTTCTACTCAAATAATTCCTTCACTGCACTTCATAGTACTCGTCTAAACCCAGGAGATGGGGAAGATCGAGGGGCGAGAGAGGAGGAGGCTCCCGCTCCCGCTCTCATTCATGATCCTATTCCTCTCCACCAGCACTCACCGTTTGAACAGTTGATTGAGAGGTTTGATCGTTGGGAGACTCGGTTTGACGCCTACGTTGTTGCTCAGGAGCAGCAACACTCAGAGGACATTGCCCGCTACGAGCAACACCGCGCTGAGGATTTAGCCCGATTTGACAGTTTTCTTACTCAGTAGCTGCATCAGCATGACCAGAACATCACCTGGTTCAATACTCAGTTCACCACACTTGCCACCTACTTTCAGCAGCCACCTCCACCACCTCCATCTGATGATCTGGATCCCTCGTTGTTTTAGTCTGTACTTTGTGTTGTTTTGTTTCCTTTCTTATTGTTGTTTGCTTGTTGGTCTTTTGTGATGTTTTTCTTTTGTTTCTGGACCCTCTTTTTGTGATGACAAAAGGGGGAGTAGGGTGTAGGAAAAAGTAGTTGGGTTTTGGGTTTGTAAGTTATGAAATTTAAATGAAGTAGCCGCCTTAGACAATTAAGGTATACTGTATTTTTAAATTATCGGCCAGGACGATCCCTATATCAGCTTCGACGAAATTACCAAATTATGCCTTAATTTATCAGAAAATCTAGGGAGTAATTAAGGATGATTGATACGATCATATCATCCTGGACGATCGCAGGATCGGACAGGACAATCCATTCAAAATCCTTGAGTTGCTTCAGGATGATAAATATCTTCCAGGTCAAAAACAGAGCGATGCTCAGGACGATTTGCCTCTAATTTTAACTAATCGGCCAGGACGATCAAGCCAAATTTCAATCATCCAGGACTGTTCCCAGGGCGATGCTCTGGCCGATCTTCTGAGTTTGTACTGATCGGCCAGGCCGATGTCTATATCGGCCTGGACGATAAAGTCAGCTACTTGCAATTAATGAGCTCCTCTTGAGCTCTTCTATTTAAAGAGCTCTTGCTCAATATTTTTAAAGACCTTTGGCTGCTGTCATGACCTGAGAAGACCTTGAGGAGAGAAAGAGAGAGAGGGAGAGAGAGAGGATCTTGTGAGGGGGAGCTTGTGAGGGGAATCATAAGGGTTGCTCAAGGATCACTCTACTTGTCCTTCGTCTGGAGTTTCTCGTCCGTGGAAGGGTCGGTAGAGGTAAGGAGTTTTGCTTTTGGTTGTGGTTCTCTGCCAGCTTCAGGAGGAAGCAAAAGGAGGTAGGTTCTCTTCCTTGCCGGGGTGGCAAAAAGGAGTTTCTTGTGAGGGTTTCTCCGCCTAGCCGTGGGGGCTAAAGGAGAGTCACGTTTTATAGTGCAATACTTGGAGGGTGCCTCCAAGGAGTGGACGTAGGTCGAGTTGACCGAACCACTATAAATTTTTGTGTTCTTGTTTTCTTGCTTCCGCACTCTTATTTCCGCATTTATTTTTGTGGTGAGTTTTGGTTTATGTGTTTTTCATTCTTTGTGAAAAGAATTTTTTAAAATACCAAGTCACCCCCCCCCTTGATTAGCTTGGGACTAAGTTCATAGGGCTTAACATCCCGAACGAACTTTCACTCTTCCACTCTTCATCAATGATGACATCCATTGCATTCTGAAATTATAGAGGACCTAGAATGAGGCAAGCCTCTCTATGTCTTAAGGAATTTGTTAGAGAGCATGGGGTTTCTTTTTTGTTATCTTATTAGAAACCAAAATTTCTAACATTGATGGAAGGGAAATTTGATTTTTTATTGGATCTGGATAGGATTTCTATTAAGTTCTTTCATATGGTTTATATTGAAGAATTTTAGTGCTTTGGAAATCTAGTGTTGCGGCTTTTTCCATTCTTGAATCATCTTTCCAATTTGTTGTTGGTGAATTGGAGATGTTTAATAAAGGTGATTAGATAGTTTCTTCAATGCATGGAAGTAAAGAGGTCTATAAGAGAAGGAAATTATGGAGTAGACTGGATGTCTATAACTCCAAAAATCTGCCTATAGTAGTGGCTAGAGATTTTAATTATCTTTTATCAAAAGAGGATAAAAGGGGAGGGAAGATATTGGCTTTTTGCCTAGGCCCCAAGGAGATAAATGCTGTTTTTGCAAATAATAATTTTCATGAGGTCGGGTATATAAGTCCTAAATTCACATGGCGTAACAATAAGGTTGGAGATGCTAATATCTTGGAGAGGATAGATAGATAGTTCTTGAACACTATATCTATCAATTTGTCTCATCATATGGTGGGGAGGCATTTTGTTAGAGTGACCTCAGATTATGGCCTAATTATTTTGAATCTCTTAGAGATATTTGTTAAGAGAGTTGCTATTTGCATGTTTTACATTCTTGCAACTTGCATAGTTTTGATGATTCCAAATATTATTGTTTTATGTGTTATTATCTCGTACCACTTTTTGGAAGATTTGTTTTTGCTCTTGTGTGGACTAACATTTTAGGATAATTAAACTCCAGACTATGAAGACTTCAAATCAATTTGGGCATAAGATAGTTTGTGAATTAAAGCTTGTACTTTTCATTGTATTGAGTTCGAGAGGGAGTGATTGTAAATTGAGTAAATAAGCACATACATACTTGGGGTAATCCTTAAAAATTTATACTAATCATATGGGATGAACTAAGTTCGTATGGGACGATCAAGTCAATTATCCCCTCGGAAGAACAATGGAACAAACAAGAAGTGAGAAAATTTTTCTAAGTCTTGATCGTCCGGATGAAATTCCATTTTCATCCCTAGATGAACTCCTCTGGATTCTCACTTTTCACTGTTCGTCCAGATGAAATGCATGATTCATCCCTGGACAAAATCCTCTGGATTTCCAATTTGGCCTGTTCGTCCAGATGAAATTCCTAGTTCATCCTTGGACAAACTCCTTTGGAAACTGAGTTTATACTAATCATTGAAACGAAAACATTCTACTCATCTCTAGACGATGTCCTCTAGACAAAATTCCTCTGAGATGAACTTACATTCATCCCAGGATGAAGTGAACCAACTCTTCAAAATTTCGGCGACGTCCTGCAATTTTTAGGAACCAACCTATGGTAAAGCTACTCGTACCAGACAAACCAAGTTCGTACGGGAAGATGATCGAGTACGAATTCAATTTGTACCAATACAAATTTGGTTCATTTTCAACATATTTAAGTAAAATCATCTAGGACGATCCACGATCGTACGGGACGATCCACTGCATACAAACTTAAATTTCAGTAGTTTTTGGACATTTTTTTTGTGTCTTTCATATAAAAAGTCCAAAATAAACTGCCTCTTAATCTTTTTGCCTACTATCTTCATGCCAATTGAAAGAAGAGTCAATGAGAGAGTGTGAGAGAGTGTTTGAAGGAGGATTCTTACTACTGGAGCATGAAGGCTTTCACTTGGTACTCAAAGGTAAGAGTCTCTTCTTTTAATTTATGATTACTTCACTCTTTTCTTTCTTCCTTCTAGATTTGTTGTGAGAAGATCTATCAAGGAGATCTAATTTTCTGCCAACACTTGGAGAGTGTGAACAGCCGAAGGGTTCTCTGCCCACACTTGGAGAGTGTGAACAGCAGAAGGGTTCTCTGCCCATACTTGGAGAGTATGAACAGTTGAAGGGTTCTCTGCCCACACTTGGAGAGTGTGAAAGGATGAAGGGTTCTCTGCCCACATTGGGAGAGTAAGAAAGGATGGACTGTTCTCTGCTAACACTGAAAGAGTATAAAAGGATGACGGTTCTCTGCCGCACCGGATAGTGGTGGAAGAGAGCTTTTGTAAAGGCTTCTCAGCCTTGCTTTGGGTGCAAATGGAGAGTCACAATTGGTATTAGTGCAATACTCGGAGGGTGCCTCCAGGGAGTGGATGTAGGTCATGTTTGACCGAACCACTATAAATCTCATGTCTTTTATTTTTCTGTTATTTTTATTTTTTTAGTGTTTTTAACTTGTGATTGAAAAACTTTTTCTAAAAAATTCACTATAGTTAAAATTCTCGATTTTAAATTTAGAAGAGGGATAAAATTTTTAATTACCAATTCACCCCCCCCCCCCTCTTAGTTAGCCGCTGGGACATAAGCTTAGGTTTAACAACCTAATTTATATTGAACAAGTTTCAACAAGTGGTATCAGAGCTTTATTTCAAAATCATAAGTTTAGACTACTTTTTGATTAACATAGATGGCTACATTTGGAAATTGAAATACACCTGAGGGTTACTCTAAAATTAGACCTCCATTGTTCAGCAATATTCCTTTTGATTTTTGAAAAACACGCATGTCTATATTTTTACAGTCACTTGATTGCCATATGTGGATATTAGTTCAGGAAGGGTATAAAAAACCAACTAGACTAGTTAATGGAGTTAGAGTTAAAACACCTTTTGCTAACTGGATAGTAGATGAAAGTGACTTACCACAATTAAACACCAAATACTTGAATATTTTCTTTTATGCTCGTAAATCAAAAGATTACATGCGAGTTTCTATTTGTAAGAGTGGAAAGGACATATGGGATAGACTTTAGATAAATTATGAGGGGATTAAAGTGGTTAAGCAATCTAGACTTAATTTCTTATTGCATGATTATGAACTGTTACGCATTAAACTAAATGAATACATTTCTGATATGTACACAAGATTCACACAAATTATTATATCTTTAAATGCATTGGGTAGGGAACTAACGAATGTTGAAATGGTTAATAAAATTCTTCGTTGTTTGCCTACAGCTTATGATGCTAAAATCACTGCAATTACAGAGTCTAAAGATCTTAACATTTACTCTATTGATAATCTTTTTGGATCACTAATTGCTTATGAGCAACGAGTTAGCCAAAGAAAGATTGATGCAAATGAACCACGAGAGAGAAGACTATAGCACTGAAAGTGGAGGAATCTGAAAGTGAACACTCACAACCTGAGGATGAAGACGACATCGCTCTAATGACTAGACAATTCAGAAGCTTTTTGAAGAGGAAGTAGAAGAGACGTCAGTAATGGAATAGACGTAAATTTAAAAGAAATGCCAAGGTTTTAAAAGATGTGATTTTGCTATGAGTGTAGGAAACCTGGACATATCAAGACAGAGTGCCCAAAACTCAAAGCCACTCCTAACAAGGAGAAGGTAGAGGAGAAACCAACTGTAAAGAAGGACTAGCAGAAGTTTCAAAGAGCTTTCTGGGTTGACTCAGCTTCAGATTCATTAGAGACTAAAAAAGAAGAGGAAGTCACTAATTTGTGCTTAATGGCTGATAGTCTTGATCAATCAGATCAATAAGAGGTATGTGACTTAACTTATGATGAACTTTTTGAAGTTTCTGAACGCATGCATGATGCAAATAGGAAAATGAAGAAAATGAATACTAGTCTAAGCATAGAGTTTGAGGAACTACAAAAGGAACATGAAATCCTTAGGAAAGATTATGCTTTAATTGATAACAACCACATGAAATTACTTGATGAGTTTGATGACTTGAATAAAAATTATAAAAATTTAAAATCATCCTATGCAGAACTTGAAAAAGAATTTAAAAATTTTAAGGATGAATTTGAGAGCAAAATTTATAAATCTAATTATACAAATCGAATTTTGGAAGATCTGAACTCATTTTATATTTTGAAGATAAAAGCTCTCGAGGATAATATGATACCCCCTAGACTTTAAGATTTTACAAATCCTATTTTGTATCCTAAATTTATACAATTTCTGAATAGATAGATGAATGATAGAAGACTTAGGAATCTTTTTCCAAAAGTCAAATGTAATAATTGTGAATTGATTAGACACATAGCTCACACATGTATTTTGAAGATGAAAAATTATTTGGTGTGGAGACCAAAGAAGCATAAACCTAGACATATCATACATGGCATCTGATTTTAAATTGCTAAAAGGAGAACCCAAACTTATTTGGGTTCCCATGTCTAACATTTGATACTCTTGCAGGTTTGCTCTCACATAAAACCTCGTGAGAGCATATGGTACCTGGACAGCAGATGCTCAAAGCATATGACTGGAGATACTGCACAATTCATAATGCTGGAAGCTAGGAGTGGAGGCAAGGTTACACTTGAAGATAACACCACAGGGAAGGTGGTTGGATTAGGTATGATTGGAAATCTGAAGAAATTTTACATTAAAAATGTGTTATTAGTAGAAGGCTTAAAGCATAACTTATTAAGTATAAGTCAGCTATGTGATAAAAGATAATGTGTAAAAAAAATTTCTACTAGCTGCATATTGAGCCTAATTAGAATTGATGTTTTGAATGGAAAAAGGGTAAACAATGTTTATATGCTAGACTTGAATTATATTAAAACTCATACTGCTTTTTGTCTGAAAACTATATTTGATGAGTCATGGCTTTGCCATAGGATACTTTGTCATTCTAGCATGAAAAACCTTAAGAGAATTACCCAAAAGAACCTAGTGAGAGGTATACCAAAACTAGACTTTACTAAGGACCACCTTTGTGATGCATGTCAATTAGGAAAATAGGAAATGTCCTCTTTTCAGTCTAATAAGGATCTTAGAACTAGTAAATCATTGGAGATTTTAAATATGGATCTTTTTGGACCAGTTGGAACTATAAGTCTAGGAGGAAATGTATACTAATTTGTATGTATGGACGATTACTCAAGATTCACATGGGTTAGATTTCTATTTCATAAAAGTGAATCATTTGAGGAATTTAGAAACTTTTCGACTTAGATTCAAAGAAAGCTAGGATGTGAAATTATTTATATACAAAGTGATCATGGAGGAGAATTTGAAAATAAAAGATTTGAAGAATTTTGTAAGAAAAGAGAAATTGATCAAAACTTTTTTGCACCTAGAACCACTCAGAAGAATGGGGTAGTCAAAAGGAAAAATAGAATATTAATAGAAGCCGCTCGAGCAATGTTGGCAGAATACTCACTTCCTAAATATTTTTGGGCTGAGGCGGTTAGCACTGCATGTTATGTTCTGAATAGGATGAATGTGAGATCTAGTTTAAATAAAACACCCTATAAGTTGCTAAAAAGAAGAACACCTAATTTATCCCATTTGCATGTTTTTGGTTGCAAGGTGTTCATTCATAACAATGGAAAATCTGCCTTAAAAAAATTTGATCGAAAATCTTATGAAAGAATTTTTGTAGGATACTCAAAGGTTGGAAAATCTTATAGAGTATTCAATAGAAGAACTTTGGTAATTGAGGAGACCATATATATTGTATTTGATAAATCTGGAATTTTAGAAGAGCTAAATGGCATAGAAGATTAGATTAAAATTAACTCCCAAAAGATTGATAAAATAAATTTGGAAGAAAATTTGGAGATAAAAAATCCTTTGCCTAGAGATTTGAGATTTTCTAAAAACCATCCAAGGGAATTGATTATAGGTGAACCTAGAGAGGGTGTAAGGACTAGGCGTGCACTAACAAAGAAGTCAATCATTCAGCCTTCATTTCAACAATAGAACCCACAAATATTGATCAAGCACTTTCAAATGAATTTTGGATTTTGGCTATGCAAGAAGAGTTAAATCAATTTGTAAGAAATAAAGTTTGGGAATTAACTACAAGGCCAAAGGATCAAAGTATAGTTGGAACAAAGTGGGTATTCAAAAATAAAATGAATGACTCAGGAGTAGTCATTAGAAATAAGGCTAGATTAGTTGTTAAGGGGTATAATCAGATTAAAAGGATTGATTTTGAGGAGACTTTTGCTTCTGTAGTTAGACTTGAAGCAATTAGGGTTTTGCTAGTCTTTACCTGTTTTAGAGGATTTAAATTATACCAAATGGATGTAAAAAGTGCCTTTTTAAATGGGATAATTCAAGAGAATGTTTTTGTAGAACAACCTCCAGGTTTTGAAAATTCTAAATTCCCAAATCATGTTTTTAAACTGAAAAAGGTATTATATGGATTGAAACAGGAACCTAGGGCTTGGTATGAGAGATTGAGCACCTTCCTACTTGAAAGATCTTTTAAAAAAGGAAGTGTGGATACAACTATCGTTTTGAAGAAATGTGGAAAGGATATACTCATTATACAAATTTATGTGGATGATATCATCTTTAGATCTTTAAATAAAAATCTTTGTGATGATTTTTTTAAAAACAATGAGTAGTGAATTTGAGATGAGTCTAATGGGAGATTTAAGTTACTTTCTAGGCTTTAGCATTAAGCAAATTGAGGAAGGTACATTTCTTAGGCAGTCAAAGTATGTTAAGGACATCCTCAAAAAGTATGAAATGGATAATGCTAAACCTGTCAGTACACCAATGAGTTTCTCAGTTCAATTGGATAAGGACCCTAAGGGAAAATCTGTTGATCAAAATAAATTTAGAGGGAAAATTGGATCTTTGCTTTACTTGACAGCTAGCCGCCTCGATATTATGTTTAGTGTTTGCTTTTGTGCTAGATTTCAATCAGATCCAAAAGAATCACATTTGATAGTAGTAAAAAGGATTTTAAGATATCTGCTAGAAACTCAGAACTTAGGAATTTAGTATCCTAAGTTTAGCTCTTCATTTGAAATAATCCTAGTCTCTTGGTCTAGTAGAAAACAAAATTCAGTAGCACTATTTACTGTTGAAGCTGAATACATTGCATTAGGAAGTTGTGTGGCACAAGTACTTTGGTTGAAAAAATAGTTGATTGATTTAGGATTAACTATAATCACTATTCAAATTTATTGTGATAACACTAGTGTTATTTATATTTCTAAAAATCCTATTCAGCATTCAAGAACCAAACATATAGACATTAGGCATCATTTCATAAGGGATCATGTATCCAAAAGAGAAATTGAACTCACTCATATTTCTACTAAAAATCAACTTGCAGACATTTTTACAAAACCTTTATGCTTTGATACTTTCAGTGCATTAAGAACAAGGCTTGGAGTAATCGATCTGAATGCTTAATAAAAATATTTTTCTGCAACATTGATGTGTGTTTTTAGTTATCATTTTTATGTATATTCTTGTGTTTGTGATTTTTTCTGTATTTTGAGTTTGTGTTTTAGTTTTTATTATGTTTTGTTGTGTTTGTATTTTAGTTTTGATTGAGTGCATGTTTTTTGAAAATTTTGAGTGACAAACGTCTGGGACAAAAAAATTTTCATACGGGACGAATTATGTAGTGCGTCAATTATCGGATTTTAAACTGTTTACGCATAGTTTTTTTAGTTTTTAATTTTTTCACTTCGTTTGTACAATCGTCACGATCGTCTGGATGAATCTTTAAATGATGGGATGATTGACTGACAGTTAAACGGATAAGGTCATTCTTAATACCATATTTGTACGTACGAACCTTTTGTTCGTTCGGACGAACATATGGCGGTTCGTGTGGGGGATGGATTCAACTGCCATTAAGATGATCTTAAATTTTTGATCATCCAAGATGAACACATGTTCATCTGTATGATCATTTGGTCAAAAGTTTGTATGAAAGGATGCTTTGTAAGTTGTGTGATTATGAAAAGCCATTTCATTCTGGACTCATTTGTTCGTCCATATGAAATTTGTTCGTACGGGACGAACTGAATTTCATACAGGATGAAAGTAATTTTGTCTGTATGAACAATCATTTTTTAATAAATTGATGGGCTTTTGAACTTAATAGTCATCACTCACAAATCACCTTCAAACCTTTTCGTCCTTTAGATGCTATCAATGGAAAGTTCAAGCAAGCGTCAAAAGATTATAGCCAAGGGTCCACCCAAAAATTCGTCTGATAACTTTCTTTCTAAAACAAATGAAGAATCTTTTCCTAGATTTATTTCCACAAAAACTACCCCGTCTAGAGTACTCATTCATGAACAATTAACCTTTAAGGTAATGAACTTGTTTGCCTCTACTCAATTTCGTTTCATCCTCACCTTAGTCCATTTTTTAGATAAAGAAACCTTCCTTTACTTCTTAGCAAACATGTCTTTTAATACCGACCATTCAATAATTAGATTCTATATCTTTAAGAAGAAAGTTTAAATCAATAAGGCTAACTTAGGAATCTTTTTAAACTTAAGGACAGAAGGAATTAGAGCACACACCATGACCACCACTTCTGTTTTTGATTGGACTGAAATTAATCGAGTGATTAGAGGAGTTAATGTTAATGACCATTTACCTAAGGTAGTACCTCTAGTTTGCGATGCTCGTATCATCCAGCATGTTCTTAAAACATCCATAATTCCTAAAGCTGGTGTTAGAGTCAACCTTACTCCTCTTCTTTCTATTGTTACCTACTTGATTATGACCAGGCCCAACTCTTAATTGACTACATTTATGTACTCTTTGAAATTGGTCATGTTTCCCATAAAAGAAAGAAGAATATTGCCTTATGACATCTAGTTGCCTACATTCTGGAAAAGAAGTACGATTTGGTTCATCCAGACCAAGAATTTAAAGAACCGCTCTACTACAACGATGCATCCTTTAGAGCAATCTTCAATAAAGAAGAACCACGAAAAACTCATATTGTTATTAGTGAATCTAAGGAGGAAGTTGAATATGCACCTACAACTGCTAGTGAACCAAATTATCAGGCTTTAGTTAAAAGATTCGATCTCTTAGAAACATACTTTGATCAAAGGTTTGATCAAATTGAAGCTCATATGCAGCAGCAGGATATACAGTACAATCAAGACATGGGATTTATGCAAGAACAGATAAATGATATAAATTCCAACATGCTTATGATTAGCAGTTACTTTAACTTCTTCGGTAGTGTACCTCCTCCTCCAGATCAGGATCCATCTAAGTGATACATGTACTTGTTTTTATTGTTTTCTTTAGTTGATGTTATTTGTTTTGTGATTTAGGAGAATGTGATGTATTTTCTTTTCATTAAGTGTTTTTTGTTTTTGAATCTTATGTTGTATTGATATCATTTGATTAGATTGTAATATCATTTATTTTGATATCAATATAAGTTATCATGTTTTTGTTTTAATCTTATTTTGAAATGTGTATTAGCCCATATGATAATCATTATAATTTTTTATCTTAAAAGTGATATACCTTGAAATGCAAGTTAAAATTAAATACATTAGAAAATCTAATTTTTCTAAATTTAAGTTTTGCTTATAACTTGATGTATATAAGATTGTCAATTTCATGTCTCTTACTTAGACTACATTAATGTTTAATATTATTATTGCAATTGTGATGTTTTTTTTTATTTTGTATTTCACTCTTCAATAAATATTTATGCACTTAGAAAAATTTGAAATTTTTTATTATTGATTTTGGAAAGATCAAAATTACTCTTAAAAAATTCTATAAATGTACAAAAAACAAAAGGAATGCGCAACGGTTCGCAAGTTGAAAAAGAGGCACAAAATAAGCCCGCAAGTAAAAAAGATACACAAAAATATGCCACAACTTTGAAAAAGATGTGCAAAGCGCCATATGTGGTAATTATTTCTTTCCATAATCTTTTAATCTCTTAATTCAAATTGAACTTCTGTACATTTATATTTCGTATTGAAAATTGGAATATACAAATTTTATATTCATCCTTTTTAGAATATCAATGATATTCTCTATCTTAATGTCTAATTTGACTCATATTTTTTATATATATTTTTTATTATCAATGTTATATCTCTTCTTAAATTCTATTAATCATGTTTATTTGGTTAATGATTTGATTTTATTTACAACATTTACTTCAATCACTTACAATGTTCAATTAACAAAGGATTTTCATATGACTACTTACATTTCAGGTCTTTTTCTTCTTCTCTTTTTACTGTTGTCAAAAAGGGAGAGAAAATATTATTCGTATAGTATTTTTGATATTATTGTTCTGTATTGTCTTGTTTGTATTTTTGTTTTGTATCACATTTTTAAAAAAAAGAGAGAAAAAGATAAAACTTGTTGTTCAATGCCTCTATATTTTCATATGTTCATCAATTCAGGGGGAGTTTAGGAGATTCTTAAAATTTAAAATTATACAAACAATAATTATTTTTCCATCATCAAAAAGGGGGAGATTGTTAAGAGAGTTTTTATTTGAATGTTTTATATTCTTGCAAATTGTATAATTTTGATAATTCCAAATATTATTATTTTATGTGTTGTTATCTCCTAACACTTTTTGAAAGATTTGTTTTTGCTCTTGTGTGGACTAACATTTTAGGAAAATCAAACTCCAGACTATGAAGACTTCAAATCAATTTGGGCATAAGATAGTTTGTGAACTGAAGCTTGTACTTCTCATTATATTGAGTTTGAGAGGGAGTGATTGTAAATTGTGTAAATAATCACACACACACACTTGAGGTAATCCATAAAAATTTATTCTGATCGTATGAGATGAACTAAGTTCGTACAGGACGATCAAGTCAATTATCCCCTTGGAAGAGCAATGGAACGAACAGGAAGTGAGAAAATTTTTCTAAGTCCTGATCATCCGGACAAAATTCCATATTCGTCCCTCCCTCGATGAACTCCTCTGGATTCTCACTTTGCACTGTTCGTCTAGACAAAATGCATGATTCATCCCTGAACGAAAACCTCTGGATTTCCAATTTGGCCTGTTCGTCTAGACGAAATTCCTAGTTCGTCCCTGGACGAACTCCTCTAGACATTGAGTTTAAACTAATCGTCAAGATGAAAAATTCTACTCATCTCTGGACGATGTCCTTTGGACAAAATTTGTCCAAGATGAACTTACATTCGTCCCAGGATGAAGTGAACCGACTCTTCAAATTTTGGCGGCAGCCTACAATTTTTGGGAACCAACCTATGGTATTATTGTTCATACAAACCTAGTTCATACAGGATGATGATCGAGTATGAATTCAGTTCGTACCAATGTACATTTGGTTCGTTTCCAACAGATTTAAATAAAATTGTCCAGGACGATCCACGATCGTATGGGACAATCCACTGCATACAAATTTGAATTTCAGCAGTTTTTGGATGTTTTTTTTGTCTTTCATATAAAAAGTCCACTGCCTCTTAATCTTTTTGCCTACTGATCTTCGTGTCAATTGAAAGAAGAGTCAAGGAGAGAGTGAGAGAGAGTGTTAAAAGGAGGATTCTTACTACTGGAGCGTGAAGGCTTCACTTGGTATTCAAAGGTAAGAGTCTCTACTTTTAGTTTGTGATTACTTCACTCTTTTCTTTCTTCCTTCTAGATTTCTTGTGATAAGATCTGTCAAGGAGATCCAGTTCTCTGCCGACACTTGGAGAGTGTGAACAACCGAAGGGTTCTCTGCCCACACTTAGAGAGTGTGAACAACCAAAAGGTTCTCTGCCCACACTTGGAGAGTGTGAAAGGATGAAGGGTTCTCTGCCCACATCGGGAGAGTGTGAAAGGACGGACGGTTTTCTGCCAACACTGGAAGAGTGTAAAAGGACGACGGTTCTCTACCGCACCGGGTAGTGGTGAAAGAGAGTTTTTGTAAAGGCTTCTCCGCCTTGATGTGGGTGCAAAAGGATAGTCACTAGTAGTATTAGTGCAATACTCGGAGGGTGCCTCCGGGGAGTGGATGTACGTCGTGTTTGACCGAACCACTATAAATCTCGTGTTTTTTTATTTTTTAGTGTTTTTAACTTGTGGTTGAAAAACTTTTTCTAGAAAATTCACTAAAGTTAAAATTCTCGGTTGTAAATTTAGAAGAGGGATAAAATTTTTAATTACCAATTCACCCTCCCCCCGCCCCTCCCTCTTGGTTAACAACCTAATTCATATTGAACAAGTTTAAATAATATTTTTGGTGATGAGAAGAATCATCAGATTTGAAAATGTTTCTAATGTCTTTAGGTGTGGTTAGGAAAGTTTGGAACATAAAGGTTACTGGTGATCCTTCGTCCATCTCAAATATCAAGTAATAGATCCTTAAAAGTTTTTTTTTTCTAGAGTAGAGAAAATTTTAATAGCTTTATTCAAATGAAAGATTGTCTTTTAAAAGAAATTGGTGAGTTATAGTTGAAAGAAGCACAGTCAGGTCACCTCTCATAAGATAAAAGATGGAATCTCAAGGTGAAAGTGTCTGAGTTGAACTCCACTTTAGGCCATCTAAATACCTTGTTGAAGCAATGTGCTAAATCTAAGTGGCTGAAGGAAGGAGACATGAATTCTATGTTTTTTCAATCATTTGCTAGTGCTAGAAGGAACTCTAGTTGGATATTCAAGACAAAAGATGATAATGTTTATCAAGTTAAAGATCAAAATCCGGTTGAGGAAGTGTTCATCTAGTTTTTTTTTTTAATGGAAGGAAAATTTTGCGTTTTGGAAGCTTGGCCACCTAATTTCTTGTTTTTGGAAAATTATTTAAAGTCGACCCAAACCATACAGGTTTGGGTCAACAAGAGCCATTCAAGTGAATTATGCTACCTCTTGCCCAGTTAAGCTTATGGACAAGTTGCTAGACTTCGAGCAACCTTTTCACCTAAGCCTTACCTAGTTAGTGGTAAGAAACAGCCAGAGCAATCAGATTGGAGCTCTGGCGGTCCGCCTTCCTCGGACCTCCACCAAAGCCCTCCAGGCCCTGGATATGTTAAGCTTGAGGTCATAAAACCCATGAGACATGTCCCCTTCAAGTTTGTAAGCATCATAGGGCTCCTTCGATAAATCCCAGCTATCTGTCACCATGTTTGTATCTTGAATAGATCATTTCCTTCCAATCAAGATTCATTCATTCTCAGGCTTTCAAAAAAATCCTCCCCAGAACTCTTTGAGCATTCCCCTTTATTTTCCCAACTTCCCAGCATCTTGCAGCTACTGTCCTGAATGAACTCTAGTAAAAGCTCTCCATCTCCCATTCAGAATCCTACTTGCAATGATCCTCTGGCCGAGACTTCTCAAGAAGAAGTGTTTCCCTTTGTCCACTCAAGCTTTCTGATAGAAAACTCATCGTTTGGGATTTCTACTAGGTGAGAATCCATTCATGAGCTCCGTAGTTAGGTAGTCTGGTCAAGTGTGAAGAAAATTCAAATCTAATGAATTTCTATCATTGGATTAAAATCTTTCACTATCTTGATCCATCCTGTAAAATTTTAAAGGAGCTAACAAGTGGGATCTCTCAGATCACACCGGAGAAGGTCTATAGATTTGGGTTCGTGTGGGAAGTTGATGACATAATACTAGTAGTTGATTTTAATCAATAGTTCAAATTATATCCTACAATTTCAGAACTCATTTGATCGCAGCCGTTCGAATAATGATCAAATGTTTATATTCATCTTATATTTACCCAATCAGCCACAATGATTGGTTGACCAATTAGATGGTGCCCACATGTAAACAACTAGTTGACTGCATAAATCTTGATTTAATTTCATAAGATATTAAGGGAAAATTCAAAAATTTATATCTCCCAATCCAACTAACCATCTTAGGTGATATTAGGCTCATTATAAATTCTCAGGGAGCTCTTCAAAAGCCCTATGGTTCCAAGCCATAATTTTGTATGTGTTTATCTCAATTCCAAAAATAGCATTTATTATATTTTAGCATTTATGATAAAATTATGTATCCCCATGGTTTGGTATTTTGGGAGATTAATCTTGGGTATGTTAAGAACAAGCTCAAAACTTGACCCATCTGTTTAAGGTGATTAAGATATTCATGTCAATTTAGGCTTACTTTATTTGACACCCTATGTTCAAATTGATGCAATGATCAATGTAATGAGATTTAGGTTCTATGATTTTGTGTGTTAAAAATGCTTAGGGTAAGGAGCTTGGAGAAACTGATTGCACCCCCTCCCATGCCCTAGGTAATGAGCTATGATTTTCTATGATAACTTAGTGGTTATCTTTGGTGGTTTGGTTAACCTTCTTAGGGGATTCAACTTTGGTTCAAATTTGGTGCGCTTGGGCCTTGAGGTTAGGTAAAATCATGGCCCAAGTTTCACTAGAATAGGTGTCCCTCTAGTCCACCAACTAGAGAACCCAAAATCAACCTTCAAATTTGACTTAAAAGCATAATTAATTCATATAAAATCCTAAAAATTCAAATAAGATCTCTAATTTATCATAATTAAACCCTCAATCCATGAAAATTAAAAGCCCCATGACCATGCATTTAATTTAATATTAATTTATTTTTTTAAAAAATCCATAATTAATTAGATTAATTAATAAAAAAATTTAAAAATTACAAAAATTCCATAACACTTGGAAACATCCCATTGGGTCATTTCTGACCTTTTAGGGTTGTTTTAAGGAGTTTGAGAATGATTTGAATCAAAATAAAAAAATTCCCTTTAATCAAATAATTAAAAAAATCTAAAATATCCTAACTTAAAAAAATCACCATTAATTTTAGAAAAATATAATTTAATCAACTTAGTACGATTCAACTCTAATTAAAATCTAGTATTTTCTTAATATATTAAATCTCCAAAATTAAGTCAAAGTAAAAAAAAGTCAACTTTTTTGGTCAACCGTACTTCAAAACTATGTCAAAACTATAAAAAATTATAACTTAATGTTGAAAATTTCAAATTGAGTAAACTTAGAGTCTAATTACTCATCTTACTGAATACTATTTATAAAAATATTAAAATACAAAGAATCATTTTAATTTTAAAATTCAGCTTTTTACCCCTTAATTAAAATAATTAAATAATTCCAAAATCTTTAAAATTCAATATTTCATTTAAAATTCCAAAATATTATAATTTAATAATTCAAACTAATCAAATTAACTTAATTAAGACCAATTATAACTATGTAACTTGGACCTATGAGGCTAGTAGCTTAGCCCTATAGAAGGTGAAATAAACTTCATGGTCCTGGTGAAAGATAAAGGTAATAACCATTTAACAATTAAAATATACCTAAATTATGCTTTAATACATTAATATTTAAACTCAAACATAAATTTCCCCTTTAACCTTTAACAAACCCAAACACTATATAACTTCAACAAATTGCCCAGTTTGGGAAACATTCCAAAGCCACACAACATATCTTACACACTTTAGGAGATTTGCTAGGACAACCAACTCTAATTTGGGTTAGGCTGGTGTTTACTTTGTAATATTATATGCCAAGTTTACTGAGTTTTTATTACATATTGTGATTAAAATTTGATTGATATGAGTATTTACATACTTTACAAGCAATATATGAATTGATGTGATAGGCGATAGAATACCCTTAGGTTAGGAATGATCTAGTTGTGCACTGAGTTTTTGCATGTGGGCATGCTCGTACAGGGATAAAATCAAGAGGGAAAAGATAGTGTTTTAACTAACATATCTTTATGCAGGTGCTAAAAAAATGTCTAAATTCTCCTAGAAATCAAAAGAGCGTGGCCAAGTGTGGTTGAGATTTTAATTTAATGCAAATTTATAATTTCTTAGGATGTATTTTACTTTAAATTGCTTAGGCTAACCTTACAAGAAGTCTATATTTTTATTTTAATCTTTGATGCAATTTGATTAGTTCTTGAGTTATGAAAGTGAGTCTATGAGTTAGGATACAAACATCCAACTTGGAGTCCAAAATTAGAGGAAACATCCCCGTACGGGAGGGTTTCCCTCCATTTGAACATCCAAATTTAGGATTATTTTTTATGAGAGTTTCTTGCATTTCGATATTCAGACCTTGATGATCCAAGGAGCTCAAAGAAGGACCAAGAGGTGAGAATATGAAGAGTATCCCACTCAAAATTTGTTACGTCCATCCTAGGATTAGAATCCAAGTTTATTGTCTGTGGTGCCCACTTTTAATTTTTGTAGACACTTTTTTTTTAATCAAAGATGCAAATTGCATTAATACTAAGAAAAAGGAAACAATTACAAGCTACTAAAAAAAGATAAACTTATCATAGTCCTTCCTAATCAAGTCAACAAAGCTTGATGGAAGTTTCATGTCTAAAAAAGTGTCCCAATAAAAATTGCATTACAATATAAAATGAGAGCAATAATCTGCCACATTATTACAATCTCTAGGAAAAAAATTTAAAATAATGTTGTTAAAAACTTCAAGAAAAGAGATGTCCACCCTTTGAGCTTTATTGTTCTTCTCTATGTTCATCCTTATCTTATTTTGAAGCTTATTCATGATATTTACATTGTCTCCTTCTATAATTATTCCTTTATTTGCAATCATCCACTCTTGAATAAAATTTCCAAAATTAACTATCACCTTTAGCTATAGAAAAGCAACATCCCATTGAGTAAGTTTTTTGTTGTAAACACACATCATTATTCCTTTTATGATCTCTTAGAACTCCTACAATTCCTACCGCATTAGATTGTAAGATCGTTGCATCTACATTCAATTTAATCCAACCCTCAGGTGGGGGATACCAAGCTTTAGACAGCATACATTTCTGATTGGTGTCACAGTTCTTCTCGATTGGAACTGAATGTAAGCAACAAGAATTAGATAAAATTTTTGCCGCTATGTATGCTAAAGACGGAATATGTTTGTCGTGCTTTGCCAAATTATGGAATTTCCAATTATGGTAAACAGCAGCAACATATATTTTAGCAAGACCATATTTCATTCTTTCTATCTTCTTTAATTCCTCTACACATTACGTCTTATTTTGGAATATCATAACATTAAATTCCCATTGTCTTAATATATGCAATACTTCTAGTAATTTAGAACAACCTATTGCAATATGCTCTATTGCTTCAGGAACTTGGCAACCTCTAGGACGATCACTTATGCAATGTAATTTCCTATGGATTAATGCATATTAGTCAGTATTGCATCATTCAACAATCTCCACCAAAACAATAACTCCCTTTGAGTGACTTGAAGTTTTTTCATCCATTTCATATCTCTCATATTTCCTCCTTGTTCTTGATAATTGGCTTCATAAGACAAAGAAGTAATTGATCTACCTGTATTTGTATTGATTAATTCAACCTTATCTTTCAAAGATTCAATTCCAATAGATATTTATAAAATCAAATCTCCCAATTCTTTGGAGAAAAATACTTCTAATATCTCCTTGTCCCAAGTTCAACTTCATTTATGAGGAAAGAAACTTTTTTTACCATGAAGTTCATTTGCATTACATGTCTCAAACTATCTATGCAGTCTTCTATCACGTATCCATATATCTTTTAAGATGTCGATCTTATTTAGTTTACTACACTTTCCATCTTGTTATAGGTTTAAATAGGTTACTCCTTAATTATTCTCTAAGTAGGAGATGAATTTCTTTTTATCCCTTCTTCCCAAATGCCATCGCCATACTTCAATTTCAATACTCTGTTTAAGAGTGAATTTTGATTTTGTAGGAAGTTCCATACTAGTTTATCTCTTAGTAGAACTTGCCTTTTCGCTCTTTGAATGCCAAAGCCACCTGAATTAGGAGACAAGCACAATATAGGCCATGCTTTATAATGCAGTCCTCGTTTCCCATTCTCCTTGTGCAACAAAAAGCTTTTGCATTCTATCAAATGTCATCAAAATGCTTTTTGGTATTAGAGAGTGTGCCATTAGGTATGAGAGGATGGAAGGAAATGCTATTTTTATTAACAACATTCTTTCTACGATAGAAATCCAACAAGCTCCCCAAGAATTCAATCTTTCCATTGCTTTTCTCTACATTAGAGTTGAAATTGTTAGCTTTCATTCTCCTTAAAGCCAGCTTTATTCCCAGATAATTGAACTCTTTTACTTCATTAATTCCCATATATATTTCTTCTTCTCCTCTTCCTTGAAACAATTTTACCGTAGAGCACCAATGACTTCTGTGATTTTATTTTTTGTCCTATCCATCCACAGTAATCCTTTAAGATTTGCTTCAAGATAATAACATTTCATCAGTAGGCCTCAGCTACAAATAACACATCATTAGTGAAAAGTAAATGGGTTACTTTCTCGACATTAGTAGCTAATTTTATGCCCAACTTATTAGACTTAGCTTGCAGTGCCTTGGATAATAATTCAGAACACAAGACTTGGAGATAGCAGGCAACCCTGTCTAAATCCACATTGTGCAGTTGTCGACTTTTTTCTCCTTCCATTTATTTTAATTAAAAATTTTAGATAGAAAACACATTGCATTATCAGATATATTAACCTCTCTCGAAATCCCAAAATCCTTATAATTTGATTTAGTTTTTCCCAGCACATGCTATCATATACTTCTTCCATGTCAAGTTTTAAGAGCATATATTCCGGTTTGCCTATAGAAAATCTCATCTTATTCACAATCTTTTAGGTAAGTAGAAAGTTATCATATATACTTCTTCCCAGAACAAATGCACCTTGATATTAAGAAATAACATTAGGGAGACACATCTTTAATTTTCTTAGAATTATACCTGCTACCATTTTATAAATGGTTTGGCATAAGCATATTGGTATGAATTTAGAACATTCATAAGCACTAGTGACTTTAGGAATGAGTACCACCAGTGTCTCTTTCAAATAATCTGACATTTCACCCAATATGAAGAACTCCTTTATTGCATTCCAAGTATCTTACTTCACATTGCTCCAATATGATTTAAAAAAGCAAGCATTTGCCCCGTCTGTGCCAGGCGACTTATTGTTACTCATTTTTAGAATAGTAGTGTACAGATATTCTTTCATGAAATCTAAACTCAACATTTCTTTCATCTCCTCATTTAAACAATCTTCATTGCTGAAAGAAGGCCAATCGGACATAACACATTTGCATTTATTTCATTTTTTTTAGAAGTAGTTCTCAAATATAGAGTGGATAACTTCCATATCAACCCACTTAGTCATTTGCACCTATAATTTGATTGATTGAGTTTCTATTTCTTCAAGCTCATGCATATGTGTGAAAAAAATGAGTATTATTTACACCTCCATCTATCCATTGTATCTTCAGCCTTTGTCTCCACCATGTTTCCATTCTAGCCAAAGTAATGTTGAGTCATGCACTTTAATTCTGAGTTTAATTATATTTTTTAGATTCAACCCATCCTCCTTCACCTCATCTTCTTGCAGATGCAAAATATCATTTTTTAGCTCTTGTTTCATTATGGTGAGTTCTCTCAATTTATTTTTGCTCCAAAAGTACAAATTTTTTAGGAAACTTTTAATCTACCTTTTAAGGACCTCTACTACCTCTCCATGATCTTTATTCCTCCAAGCATTAGTTATTATCCCCCTTGTAGCCTCTTATAAACACCACAAATTCTCAAATCTAATTTCTCTAGGCTTAAGTAGCTTCGAACTAGAAAATTGAAGAAGTAGAGGGCAATGATCCCGATGCCACTCTAGGGAGATGTTTAATGACTGCAGAAGGAATGTCCACAATGGATTTGGAGTTTAGCCAAACTCTACAAAGTCTCTCCCATATACGAGCAAGTCCATTTTTTATTGTTGCACCACATAAATTTAGGGTCAATAGGGAAGCATTTGAGCATTAAGATTCTTTCTAATGCAGACTCTAGCAAATTCCCTCTTAACCCAATTAAACATATTTCAGTTTAAATATAGAGGTGTTCTAACCTTTGCAGCAATCAAAGTGATGTTGATTTCATCCTAACAGTTTAGGGGAAGGTGTGGTAAACAAAACCATATGGGTGAAAATAAACCTTTCATTGTAGTGGGAGAAAAGTTTGGCTTCTAGCTATCTATTCCAATTATGTGATTACCTACAAACCACGGTCACCACTCAAGACTTTATCCTTTGCTTTCTATGAATGAAACAAGCACAAGTACTAGTCAGCACCCAGACTGGTTAAGTGAAAATTCCCTAGATTCCTCCATTGCTTCCTCAAGTACATGCTTATGATCAATAGTGGAACAACATTTTCAAATACTTTTATCACCCAAGAGTTCTTGAGCCTTCGAATGTTGTCTTCTTCATAAACAAGATCAAGTTTAACTGCTTCTCCCTCCTTTAGCATTTCAAATGTCTTTGATACCACTTTAATATTGGTGAGTTTTTTCCAGACATTCTGAATATGCTTTTCAATCCTATTCGTGGTTACAGTAATGTCCAATGCTGCACCCCTTTCACCACCTGCATCCATTACAAATCAAGATTTTCCTTCTACTACCAAAGCACATTTCATTAACACACCTGAATTAAAGAAACTATTACCTTTGAGTATTGGACCTACTAAAGAAGAACCATCTTTGTCTAGAGTCTCTACCAAGTAATCCTTCTTTTTAATGGTTGATTTAAGATTCTTGATTGGTGAAACCTCTACAATCATCTTTCCTTTTCCTTCATAGCAATCACGCTTTAGAATAAAAGGAATGCAATTATTCTCTCTGATCACCGGCAAACCAGACAAAGAATTTCCCTATACCTTTGTAATTCTATCATTCTCATAATCATCCAATTGATCCGAGGGGATGATCGACATCTGATCAATCCCTACCATGGGTTCACCAGAGAGAACCAAGAAACCTATGAGAAAGGATCACAAAATTCAAACTACTTGTCTCTCTAGAAACCTACTATTTCTCTCTCTCTAACCCACTGCTACTTAATTTATAAAAGATAATTTATCTATGGATATTTATTTAATTAATTTAATTGATTAATTTAATTCTTTTAATATGATTATAATTAAGACTGTCTATTTTTCTTAGTTTTTTTTTTGTTTATTTACATGTCGAGTTTTGTTTTAGCTTGGAATCAGATTGGAGGCTCATGAGGGTATGCTAAAAAAAAATTTCTATTTAAATCAATTAAAATTTTTTAGCTAACATAGAAACTCTAATGATCTAACAAGCTCGAGATCATCGAGAGTCTGCATAATCTTATTAATTTACATATCTTCCTTGTTAGGCACCTCCTGACCTGCAGTTTTGGCAGGTCACCTAACTTATTAGGGTATAATCCTATCAAGGGAATGTTGTGCAATATCTAGGAAAAAAGTTATTTTAAGCCTTTTTAAAACTGTTATATATCATTTTTTCATTTCATTGAGTTGATCAATATGCATCACATTTGAAACCAATTTTAAAATGAGCTAAAATTTTAATTACATTTGATTCAAGCATTCTCAACTAGCATAAGTCAAGATACCAATTAGGATATACTATAGACGTCAGTCCCATTTCTAAAAAAACTTTAATTAACAATGTCCCTTTTACTCTCTCATAAATGACTGGATTCATGGATTTTAATCGACTAAGTACTTAGCTGGCTCCCCAATCAAGATCGGGATTAATCAAGATTGTGTATTACATTAGTTAGGTTAAGATCACTATCGTCCAGTGCCTAATTTAGATTTATGTTGATTAGAATTTAAGATCTCACTTTTTGGAAATATAGTTCCAAATTTCTAATAAAACTATCAAATCAAATTAAAAAATTTTATTAATCCAGAACTTAAAACCCAACAGTTAGCTTGGTTTGGGATACCTCTAAAATGTTTTAGAATCTTAAAGTATCTCTTACCTCTCCTCCTCTAACTTCCAGAAATAAGCGCTCAAATTTTAATCCAATACCTATTCAAATTTCAAACTCACCTCCTTTAATATCATTAATAGAAAATATCTAAATAAAATTTCAGGTGTTATTTTAATCGAGAGTTTTCATAGGAGATTCTAGTTTTCTTATGATATAATGAGCTATGAGGGCCTGCCCTTGTAAGAGATTTAGAACCCACACCCAATTTTTCAAAAAAGAATTAATTTTTAAAACTTAATTAGTCCACTTTAGGAAAATTAAACCAAAGACGATCATTATCGTCATATTTAATCGATTGATAATATTTGATATCTTTTCTCTTGGGAAGATATATCAACTATTGTTATGTTTTTAAATATGAAGATAATGATGTCTTATCAAGGTTGTAAGAGTTAAATAGAGTTAGAATGTCATTTTGGCCCTACGAGGTTATACGTAGTTCTTCCTTGATTTTGACTATTATAGTCAGGATGAAATTTTTTAGTTTCATTATTTGAACTAATTAGAGAATGATATCTTCACCTCTTGAGGTGATATATCATTCATAATGGCTTGTTTGATTTTGAGATTGAACGTTTTGAATTAAAATTCCCAAAGAAAACTAAATCTTAAAAAAAAACCCTTTTTTACACACTTCCGACACAAACATTGTCCTGTATGATTAATTCAAATGACTTTGATTATCATTCAAAATGAGTGGCGTTGATTTAATTATCATCCCATGTAGGAATTGGGTCATATAGTATGATTGGTCAAATCATCTTATACAATCTATCTACATTAATTAATTAATCCAAATTTGTTCCCTAATTATATATAGGAGTAATTTAGGCAAGATTTAATTATATTGTATAATATGATACATATACTCCAATATAATGAGTACAAAATTTGAATTTCAAAATATTACTAAAATTATGTTTGGCGGCTGGGATTCTCATTTCATCTTATCATCCTGTATGATATACATCATATAGTATCATTTGTTCATCTTGCATTAATTATCATAATTAGCCATTTTAACCATTTTCTAACTAACTAAATGTATAGTTCAATTAGTTCAAAACATCCCACTTCTGATATTGTCACTAACTCACTTCTTTGAGTGTGTGTGTGTGCATGATTTCCAAGCTTAGTAATTGAAAATACAGACTCTTCAAAACATACTTAACCCTACCTACCCAATCTTGATGTATTCAAACTTACAAGTGAATGGTGGACCTTAAATATTAGTGCATAGAGAAAAGCATAAATACAATAATAGAAATTAACATGAGATAGTATAGTAATAAATCCAATAATATATGTTATCATCAAAATCAAGGTGATTTGGTCTAGATTTGCAATAGCAACCATTTCTCAGGTAATAAATATGTTCTCAAACTTGAGCTAACATGATATTAAGATAATCACTTAACATAGTTGCATATATGATTAATAGCTTCCCTAATATAAAAGCAACCAAAACTGGAGGTTTTATTATGTAATATTTTATATTTTTTATTGCCAAATATCCAACTAGAAATAAACATCTTTCATGTATAAGGCTATAAATGTCTAACATCTTATGTATAATTTTTATATGAATCTCCTCAAATGTGATAATTGACCTTGCAAAGATCTTAATTCAGTGAGACTCTTAGGAGGTGGCATTTCCAAAATATATTTATGTTTTATGGGATCAATTTTGATTCTATTGTGTCTTACCATGAAACCGAAAATTTTCTTAAAGTAATGCCCAAGATACACTTTAGAGAGTTCATTTTAATATTATACATAATATTTCCAAAAAAATATTTTAGGTCATGAAAATTGTATCCCTTTTATGACTTTTAATGACTAGATCATTGATATAACACACCACCTTTTGATGGATAAGTTCATTAAAAATAATGTCTTCGCCTATTGCTATGTTGAACCTATGTTCTTTAGTTCAAAGGGCATAACCTTATAATAATAAACTCATATCAGTGTTTTAAATATTATATACTTTTTAACTTCATGAACCATTTTAATAAGTTGAAATGAAAAAGTCATCCCTAAAGGGAAATATTGCATGTGAAGAAGTAATATATATCATAAGTTTTAGTATGGGCAGCAGAAACTCATCTTTAGAGCATGCTTTATTTAAGTATTTATAGTTGCTACAGGCATGAATTGATCACTTTTTTCTTTATAGGAAAAATGCTAGCTGATTAGGCTAGATATTTCTCTTCTTTAATAAAACCAGCTTCTATTTATTTTTTTACTTCAATAATGACCTGTTATTCAATTTTAAGTCATCTGCATCAAAGTTCTTATTTAATAGAAACCATATTATGTGGAATTCCTAGTATATAAACTTCTATATTTAGAGATAATTTGGACATTTCTTCTTATATCCATGCAAAGTAGTCTTTAAACTCAAAAAGTCAGTTGACCATTTTATTTGCCCCCATCCTCATTCAATAAGCAACTTATGAACATCAAATAAGGGTTTTCTTCATTACCCAAGTTTATTTTTTTAAGACATCTATTATAAATTTAATCTCCTCTTCAAGTTTGGGGGTGCAATCCCTAGCTTAAGAGTAATCCAGATCATCTGAAGTCTTTAAACAAAGTTCTTTAAGAGATTTAACATCCCTTATAAAGAGACTATCAGACTATAGATTATTGGTTACCACTAAGCAATATTCATCATCAACAAATGAATAAAGAGTACCAAAGCCAACATCAACTTTTGATTTTGGTTTATTATATTTAGTATTCCATAGGTATTTGAATTAATGAGCTTTACTTCTAGTCCAAGTTGATAGTATTAATCCTTAACAATTTTTATTACAAAAGTATAGTACCAATCAAAAGAAAATTATAGTATTTCATTTAAAAATGGATTATCAAGGATTACATTGATTTCTATACTTTTTGTAGTAGAAGGCATAAATTTACACTATTTATAACTTGGATTTATAGCAAGAGAGAATTTAACTACCAATCCAGTTGTACCATTTTGAGATAATAGGGTTGGGACCACTTTCTCTACATACTCCTTAAGATTTTCGAAGGAAGACTTTTTTGTATTTTCTTTTGCAGTGACTTGGACCCTTTCCTCATTTCTATCTACTAATGTAAAAGCTTTCAACTTTGGTTATTCAATAATATTCATATATTCGATACCCTGCTAATTTTTCTCAAATACATATGATTCATCCTTTGAGATGGTTTCCAAATTGATATATATTATAAACATCTTTATTGAAGTATATTTTTTTTCAATTTTGATAAATTTTTTTTTTTTTTTTTTGTCCTCAATCTCTCCCTCTAGCTTGTTGAACAATTCTACCACCCCTTTGTGATTGAAGGGTAGGACACCGATGAACGTTGTGTTTGATGTTAGGATGCATTAATTTTTCTCTCTTTATTTCTTTTACTTTTATTTTCACTTTTTCTTTTTTATTTTTCTTTTATTTTCAATTGGTTTGAAGTTTTGAGAGAAAACTATCATTTTTTTTTACAAATAATATGTAGCTTCTCCGTATATACCTATGGCATGAATTATGGATTATTGGAAGCCATGTTAAATATATATAGTGCTCAATACCCTCACAAGATTATTTTGTATCCTAATGCAGATTGGAAGGCATCATTTTATATTCATCAAGCAAGGTTTACCTAGTAGAGCATTAAAAAAAGCCTTTGAATTTATAATGTGGAACTTGACTTCAATTTTAATATTAGCAATTTCTTGGAGAAGGATTATTGAGTAGCCCAAAGTCCCTTATGTATTTCATAAAATACTCATAACATCATTTTATCATAACTGATTTTGTAAGTGTCAACCTTTATGTAAGTATTTAAAAATTACTAAAATAAAAAATGGGTGATTGCAATTAACAGTCCCAACAATAAGTCTTCATCTAAGAATGTTATACCTGAAACTTCCTAAGTATAATGCTTCTTCTAATTATGTTGATGTTAACTGATCCATATAGATCTCTAAATAGAGTAAAGCTTTGATTAATGTAATTAGGGTAGCAGATGCTAACAGTATGAGCTAGTAAGTGATTTGCTGAGTTTAAAATATGCTAAGATTTTTTTTTTAAATAAAAAAATAATATAAGTATGCCAAAATAAGCAACTATAATTTCCAAATAAAGAAATGAAGTAATATAATAGAGTGTCAAACTCATGAGAAAGTCTTCTACTTAATTGTAATTTAACTACTATTGGTGCTTCAATTGCACAACTTATCTTACTAAAGTTAAAAAGGATGTTTCTAAATTTGTTTCACTTAAAAAAATTGCAAAGAAAGATTATACTTAAGAAAATAAAGTATTTGTACAAATGAATGTATATAATATAACTTTTTCTAATGAAACTTTTACTTGTGGATGTGGATTATAGTATGTACATCCTTAGATCTCTATCAAGCTTATAGTGGTGAAAAAGAATTGTTTATGGCCTTCCTATAATTTTCTATCTCCGTAGAACTTAGAATATTCAAACATCCTATGTCTATGCATGCCAAAATTCTATTTAAATACTCCTAATTATTCCAACATTCCTCCATCAAGTTTATACATCAAACTAGGTTTTAACTATAGAGATGGACATTATATGTATTAAATGAAGAATGAGATATATTTTCAATACATTCATTAAAGTATAAGAGTCTACATTAGCAAATGTTATGCTTTCTACATCATTAACCTAAAACTAGAGAATTGGCAAGACATGGAGCAAATAATCAGCAAACTCACCTTCTTTTTATTCATTAGAAGAATATATACAAAAGAAGTAATTAAAAAATCATCACTAGGAAGGATCAAATGATCTTCTCCACACTCCTTCCATCAATCACAAAGTTGCTTACACAAATAGGCTAATATCTTCACAAGAAAAAGTATTTGAACTTCCCTAGCCTCCCTTCGACTTTACTCTTAGGGAGCACTAAGGAAACATACTTACAAATATAGAATTTTATTCAAGTGATAGAGCACTCAAATAATAAAATTAAAAAACAATTTATATTAAGTGTAGGGATGGACTTGAGCAATGATGTGCTTGACAAGGAGGCACCATGTTGGTAAAAATAAACATGCCTATCAGTGTTGTAATGTTCGCTTCGGTGTGATATTGGCTTACCTGGCATTTTTGATAGTTAAAATGGAGCAACTTTTGCCTGAGTCGGCGTGGCTCCACTAATTAATAACTACTCATCCATTGATCTCCAAAAGTTTGAGTGCTACAATGCTTGAATGTGATTTTGGAATTTAGGTGTTGCAAGGAATACGTGCTCCAGCGCTTATTTTCTTGAGGATCCTAGCACTGCAATGCCAAATTTTGTCTTATCAATGCTGTGTAATTCCACAACACTGATAGTGATGATGCTACAATATTTAAAATTAGAAATTCTAGAGCTCCGATGTTTGAATATGGTGTCAGGGTACTTTAAACTCGTATGTTGTGCACTTCGAACAATGGCACCATTGCGTTGTTCAATACTTGTATTTATTCAGCCTTTAATTCAAGAACATTTCTTGCACAAACATGACTACAATAACATATTTTACTTATTTAAACATAATAAATAATACATAATTTATACTTAACATGAAGCATCACTTATTTCTTTTGCATGGACAAGCGCATCATAAATATTCTATTTTACAGGCATCTTTCTAAGATAAGCTAATGTATTGTAATATAATTTTGGAAATTTTGTATTATTTGGATCTTGAACTAGTACTAATTAACGTTGTGTTAATGTTTTTTTATTATTTATGACTTTTTTTCTTTTATTAGTGGATCATGTTTTCATTGGTAGAACTTTATCACTATGATGATTTACTTGAACTACCTCTTCGAAGGAGAAGGGAGGTGAGTTACTTATTTATATATTATTGATTAATTTTGAATTTTTATCTAGTGAACTGTCAAAATATGACTTCTTAATTTTAGCACTAATATGAGCACCCAAAACATCAAGAATAGGGACATCACCATAAGAGAAATATTTAAGCAATTCTTTCAATTCATTTAAATTTCTATCTAATTCATGAGAATTACTTTCAACTAAACTATTTGAGCTGTATGATAATTAATCATCATAAAAAATGGACATTATATAAACTAAATCTTTCTTCATTTCTTTCTTAGACCAAGGTGGGATAAAATATAAATCATACAATGTAACTGACATAATGGATTTGGGTCCCCTATTCACAAAAATCACTAATTTATTCTTTATAAATTTTAATTTTATTTTTATTCTTCTCCTCCTTCAGAACTATGGAAGATTAGCATGTTTGAATCTTCTTAGGTTCTTTAGTTAGAGTTATTATTTAGATCTCTTCCTTGGAACTTACTAAATTAACCTGGATGGGACAATATATTCCTTGGGATTGATATACTTTATGGACAATTATTTTAGATGAGTGGGATAATGCAATATCCCACCATTAAGAAAAATTTTAGAATATGTGATGGTTCAGAAGGCTCACTAATCATGCATTTTATAGATTTCTAGCTCGAATCCACTAATAACTCCTCCAATATCACAACTACGCCAAATTTAATACCTTTTTTAAGCCAGTCCTTGAAGGTTATATAATTTTCAATTTCATGACCCAGCATTCAATGATACGTATAGTGATTAGGTAGCCCTGATTTTCTCACTTCTTCTATCATCTTAGCGTCAGGAAGTTTAAATTCAAACTTCTTGAAAAGATTCATAAAAATTCCTTAAAAGCATACTTTATCTAAATGAATAAATATTATTCATAGGAGACTCAAACTTTTTCCCACCCTCTTCTGGAGTGAGTTTGGAATGAGGTTTAAATTACTTATCATACTAGGTTTATTATTATATCAATATTGGGAAGCACAAGCTAGAATTTCTTCTTAAACTTTAATTAAATTTTTTACTTTATCAACATTTGAAATTGATCCATAATTCTTCTCCAAAAGTCTTAGAGGTTTCGACTTCTTTACATCTACCGAGGACATAGTGACAATTGAGAAGCTTCCTCCTAGAGATTAGAGGATACAATATTGTAAATGTTTTTAGGATTGATTTTAATAATTTGTTGCTCTTATAACTGAGGATACCACTTCATGCTAAGGTTCCTTCATTTTAAGATATAATTTACCAAAAAATTTTACTAGGTTTTTATTTTTTAATGACAAGATCCCTAATAGTGATATGATGTCTCACACTAGTAAACCATTTTAATGAATATATTTTCAAATTTTGTTAAGTCATGAGCTAACCCATTAGAAAGTCTGTCACACCAATCAAATGTAATCCCTGATAGACTGTTGATGAACTCTCATAATAACAAACGCATCACTTCCTTCGATGTTACAATAATTAGCTCTAAAATGTGCTAAATATTATTTTGGGATAACTATGCCATCAAAATTATTGAATGATAGAAGCTTAAATCCTATATGACACGGGACCAAATTATAAAGTTTCACATATAGTCTACTCCTTATAATAAATGAAGTATAATGCTTATTTGCTTGTTGCTCTACTACTTTCTTTATATCAACAAAGTAAACTAAGTCCTTTTTCAGCTCTCCTGTTATATTCTCTTCTTCATTATCACCTTCTTTATATTTACTATTTACATTCATATACTTAGTATGATGTGATTCAATATATGTGTTAGATTAAAGAGATTCAATGTTTTGCATATTAGACATGGAGGCCATCATTTCATCTATTTTCCTTTCAATTTTTGAATTTGCTCATCTTTAAGATAAATTAGTATTATAGACGCTTAGTTAAGTTTGGTGTATCACCTTCCTCAACCTTTACATCTAAGAAATTTATTTTACCTTTACCCTTATATTTCTAAGTAGATTCCCAGATATCTACAATATAGATATTCCTAGACATTTTCTCATCTCATAGTGTGGCCATTTTAATGGCCTCTTCTTCATCAATCTTTCTAATACTTTCATTAATTTCATTCGTCATGTCTTCTATAGAACTTTCAAACACATAATGTGGATCGATCAGTGTATACTCTCTACTTGGCGATGATCGATTCTATTATAGTGCTACCCTTCATTCTCCTCAACTCCTCTACTACACATTCTTTAACTATGATTAGCGTAGTCGAAGTGGATTCCATTTTAGATCTCCAAATCTTATTTTTATTAGATGCTGAAGTTGGCTGATTTTTGGGTTTCATCTTCCCCATATTAGTGCGAGAAGAAGAATGGCTACCTTCTAGAATGTGTTAGTTGACTCTTAGTGATTGATGAACCATAGAGTAATATGATACTTTCACTGGATTATTATTTGAATAAAAATATGCAGGTGGAGTTGAAGGATTGTAACTTTACTGGGATGAACATCCAAACTTATTAAACCTTACTGGAAACTATTTATGTGACAACTAGCTAAAACTGCTCGATCATTGATATAGTTAAGAACTTGTTTTGTTCCCTACAGAAACCCATACCAACCACTAGCTTATAGCTTATTTTACCTCTTTTAAAGTTTACTCTTCTTACGATATGCCTAGAAAAAACTACTTTTTTGTGAAGCTCTGCTTTTGATCTATAGGTGATTAAATCCTTTATGCTCTTCAAAAATTCTATTTTAGACAACTCAAAACTAGTTACATGGTCCTGAACCTACTCTTTCAATAGTGATGGACGGTTTTTTTTACTTCTTCTTAAACCGACTTTCTTGTATAAAAATTTTAGTTTTTGTACTAAATAGCCGTTTTAAGAAGTAGCAAAAAGGTCTTCCTAAACAAAGCCTTAAACTATCTCGTCCTCTGAGACAACGAAGGGACAACGTGTTTTTTATAAAATCCAAAGTGGTGGAGTGCTTCAAATTCTAACAAAGCTTTGCTCTGCAGCAACGGTAGACAATATTTAGACTAGGAAATAATTAAAATTGGGTTTTTAAGAATAAAAGTTTATCTTAGGCTAAATTCAATTTAGGGCAGGTTTAAGATTTTAAATGTTGATGATCACTTTCACTCAGGGGTGAATTGAATGAAACAACCAACAAAATGAAAGGTTGTTTAAGCTTATATAATAGAGATTTAAAGTCCAGTCTCAACTAAAGATAGAAAAAAGAACATTTCCCTAACGTAGTCTCTAAAAAAATCTTTGGACAATTATATTGTGCCAACAAATTTAATTTGTATGACTATATATTATATTTGTATGACTCTTGCCTATTATATATGATTTTTGGAGTAATGGACACATGTATATTGATATTTTGATCAATAAATTTATTTACACTAATATTTATTTTTGGAATAAATTTGATAACTCAAGTTGTTATTAATAAAAGATAAAAGATTCAAATCTTTTTAATTTAGATTCTAAGGTGTGACATAGGGTCCCTATAGAGGCAAGCCTAAGTCTTAATAAAACTCTCAATTAACATGGTGATTAGAGTTCATTTGATTTACAATGATTTAGATTAAAAAAAAAATTTGACATTCAACCTAACAGCTGGGAATGGTTCAAAGCCTGAAACATTGTCTTACAGGGTCAAAGGAATAAAGATAGAGAGTGCTTGAGATTCTAGAAAACCATAAACACTCTAACTTATTCTAAGGTTAGGATTTTAATAATTTATCTCATTATTGAGTTTAAGTAAAAGTTTATAATTTATTAGTTTATTAGGATAATCATGCCAAGAGAAAGTGCATGAAGTATATGTAAATATGGACTTACATTTGCTACGAGTGGATAGCTAGCTATCCCCCTAAGCGCTTTTTCATAAAACCATAATTTTTCATGTCTAACGTATGGAACGTAGATATTGTTGAACTTGGAATCAAGGATTTAAGTATAGATTTTAAGTCTGGAAATTTAAGATCTTTGGGTTTTAAATTTGCCTAACTAATGCAATTTGAAATAATATTCCCCTAGACTATAAACCTTTTAAAATTTAACTATTGTACTCTAAAAGACTGATTTTCTAAGAAAAAATGGCAGCACAATGGCCTTATACCACTAAGGAATAGTAGACTCGATGCCATTACTTAGGTTGTCACAAGCTTGCCATCGAATTAAGTGTATTAAATTGTGTATGTCATAGAAAAGTAAATCTTGAAAGTGCTCAGATGACACTAGAAAGTTCTCTGAAATCACTTGAAAGTTTGTTTGGGATGTTAAGCCCTATAAAACTTGCCCAAGACTAACAAAGAAAAGAGGTGAATTGGATAACTTTAAAACCAAAGATAAAACTCAAACCAAAATCACCACAGAAATCAAAGTACGAAAATTTAAATAATGCGGAAGCAATAATAAGAAAAGAACACACCAGATTTATAGTGGTTCGGTCAAACCTTGACCTACGTCCACTCCTTGGAAGCACCCTCCAAGTATTGCACTACAAAAGTGTCTCTCATTTAGCCCCCACAGCTAGGCGGAGAAGCCCTTACAAAATCACTTCCACCTTCCTCGGTGCGGCGGAGTCGTCGGGTCCTTTGACACCAAAGAGATCTTCTTCTTTGGTGAACTTCCCTCGAGACAAGCCTTGAATCAGACGGTATTTAGGTGCGAGCTTGCCGGAGCAACCGTGTGGATCCCCCACCACACTCCCTTGAGTCTCCCCTCACAGGATCTTCTCCCTCTCTCAAACTCCACCCTTTCCTCACTCCCTTTCAAGCTTTCTCTTCAAGTCTCCCCCACGAAAACAAAGCTCCAATGGTTGCCAAAGACTCTTACAAAGTGCCTTCAATAGCTTAAGTAGAAGCTCTCAAAACGAGCTCATTAATGCAAGTTGCAGACATTATCGTCCAGGATGATAGGTATATCGTCCTGGCCGATTAGTTCAAATTCAGCTCAACGGCCTGGGATGATTTTGGACGATCAGGAGAAAATTGGTTACATCGTCATGGATGATATCACGATCGTCCTGGCTGATTTGTTTAAAACCGATTTCAATTGTCCTGATCATCGCCCTGAATTGGTGCTGGCCGAAGTCAATCGTCCAGGCCATCATCCCGGACGATGTGATCGTATCAATCAGCCATTAATGATTTCCAAATAATACCAGATCAATTTAGGTATGATTGAGTTAGATCGTCCTGGACAATATAAATATCGTCCTGGCCGATTTCCTAAAATAAAGAATACCTAAACTTATTATGGTGGCTATTTCTTTCTGAATTGAGTATATCGTCCCGGCCGATATGTTTATGACGGCTGCCTTAATGAGGATGCCCTAATTAAGGTTTCTGATTTTGGACATATCATCTCGGCCGATATTACCTAAAATAGAAATCTTGTAGGAATAACAGGAAATCTTCCAAGTTATAAATCAATAGGTCCCACATCAAATAGTACAGACTCAAGAAAAATAATATTACAATCTGACTCAGACCTAGTTTACCCAATCTTGAGCTGGTTGCAAATTGTAGTCCGATCGTGTGAACCTGAAACATTAGCACATAAGGCAATCGTAGAGAAATAAGGAATGTTTGATATCATCAAAATCATAAACTATAGATCTGCAATAATCTCCCCCTTTTTTATGATGGCAAACTTTTCAATTTGAAATTTGCAAAAAGGAGCATTTTCTCCTAATCTCCCCTCACTAGAATAATACTTTAAAAAATAGGGGAGATAAAAATATTTTTTTTTTTAAATTTTTTTGAAAAAGAAAAAATATACAAAAAAACATACAAATTCAACAATACGTTCTCCCCCTTTTGACATTATCAAAAAGAGAGGAGGCACAAAAAATAAAATGAACAAAAGGAAAAAAAACGCTCCATGATCTAGTGAAAAACAAATTATCTTAAAATGAGAAAGTTACCTCTTAATTTTAATCAAAAACTTTGTAGAATTGGATTGACAACGCGTAATCAAGATAAAAGTAAGAAATTCATAAATTGTTAATCCATGCTCAAGTTCTTTTAAAGGCTAAAAAAAACTTTTTAATTTAATATCCAAATCAAGGAATAAATGGGAAAAAGAAACATTAATTTTTCAAAACTCCTTTCATAAAACATATCTAATAGAAGATCAATGCATGAGTTGTTGAATTAAGAACCAAAATTTTCAAGCACAAGTTTCGAACATATCAAAGATTTTTTTTAAGTTTTTAGTTGTATAAGAAAAATAAGCATATTTTTTTTTGGGCTCTTTTTATGACCTTTATCACTTTAATGGCTCTTTGAGCATCTTTTGATTTTAATACACTTTGTATATATTTTTTTTTTAATTTGGCGTCATTGCGTATCTTTTGGTTTGGCATCATTGGCCACTTTTTTTTTTAATTATTTTCAAAAAAAATATGCTTTCTTTCTTATATTTTCAAAACTAAAGTAAACCCAAATTATTGACAACATGAACAACTTGATTAAGAAAATTTTACGGAGGATTCAACAATCTTGCGAAAGATTCCCATGCTATACAAAAAATGTAGGGAGAAAAAAATTAGTTTCAAAATCCAATTTAAAATATCATGAATACTTTAAATAAAAAGTAAAATAACCTCTTTAAGAAGAGAGAAAGAAAAACAAAATCATGAGTTCCCTTCCTTTGACTATTTTAGAGAAGTCAAACATAACTTACCAAAGATTTCAAGAAAAAATAGGAAGTAGATTTATTATTTTTAGAAAAGTGAATGTGTGTGTTGATCAGAGAAAAACTTTCACGAAAATAAAAATTTTAAAGAATAAACAAAACAAAAACACAAAATAAAAATGAAAAACATAAAAAAAAAAAAAAACACAACACAAAAATACGAAAGGCTTTTAACCATTATCTCTCTCCTGGTCCGATGCTTCAGAAATCAGATCTGCCCATGAGATTTTTTTCCTTTAATTGTTTTCCCAGTTTGAATTTTGCTTTGCCTTGCCCTTTTCTTTCGAAGGAAGAATTCTTAAATTAGGGCACTTATTTTTCATATGTCCAGGCTTTCTGCATCGAAAGCAAATAATGTCAGAAGAAATATGGACATCCTTACCACTTTTACCTTTTTTTCACTTTTGTTTATGCTTAGGTGAGCTTTGTGATTTGCATGACAAGTTATTGCATTCGTCGCCAACTAAGCTATCTTTTTCTGTATCTTCAGTTTTTAAAATAATAGTTTCACCAGCATCCAAAACTCTTTGACCCAAACCTTGCTCGTAAGCAATGAGTGAGCCGATCAAATTATCAATAGAATAATCATACAAATCTTTTGATTCATAAATAGCAATAACTTTAGTATCAAACTTATCCAGTGGACAACGAAGAATTTTGTTAACTTTTTTAAAATTTGAAAAATCTTTTCCTAAAGCATGCAATAAGTTTACAATTTAAATGAATCTGGTATACATGTCTAAGATTGTTTCAAAAGGTTTCATGGAAAATAATTCAAAATCATGCATTAACAAATTCAACTTGAATTGCTTGATTTCACTAGTGTTTTTGTATATGGTATGTAGTTTATCCCAAACTTCCTTACCAGTAGTGCAAGTGGATATTAATATTTAAAGCACGGAAAAAGCAATTTAAAGATTTTGCATTCAGTTGAGCATTCAGTTGTTCTTTCTTATTCCATTTATTAAAAAGAATATCAGTTTTAACTCCATTAAATATACATGACGGTGATGAATAACCAGTTAAAATCATATGCCACATGCGAAAATCAATCGATTGCAAGAAAATAGACATGCGAGTTTTCTAAAAATCAAATGACATATTTTTAAATAAAGGAGGTCTGGTGATTGAATAACCTTTCGCAACATTACGATTAGCCATGGATCGAAAAATTCAAAAGCTTTTAAAAACTTATTTTATGAATACGGCTCTGATACCACTTGAAAGTGCTCAGAATTGTATTGGTAGGCTTGTGGGCCCTCCTAATTAATCTAGTATCAATGAGATGATTCTGAGCTCTATTAGTTAGATTTCTAAGATTGGCTTTACTTGGAACATTTTTTTTTTTTATTTCTTTTACAGTCATTTTTCTAATATTTTATTTTGGAGTAGCTTTTTCCTTTGCATCTCCTCTTTTTTGCAGGTGGAGCTGATTAGGAATGTCTTCAAGATTTTGTGTAAAAAGATTGGGCCTTACTGTACTCATACTATCTTTCTATTTTGGATGCTTGTCTATAGCATCATTAGAATGTTACTAGGGTTCCTTGTAATTTTGTGTAGTGGAGACAATTGGCTCGTAGGTTTTCTTTTGCTTGGTTTGGTATCTCATAAGAGCATTAGTGAGCCGATGGTCTCCTATAAGGACTCTATAACCTATTTTTTATATTAACGAGTAGGCTCCTCTGTGGGTTTTAATTAAAAAAAAAACCTCTCACACCTGAACAATTTTACAATCCTAATCAAAAGCATACAATTTCAAAATCTAGGAAAGAACATTATAACTCAAATAGATTATTAAATCATTTTCCTGGTGTTAAATACTTTTCATGTGAAATGATAAAACATATTTTCCACACTTGTACCATTCATAGTAGAACACATCTAGTATGGAGATCTAAGATGCATAAATCATAACATATCATGTATACATCTAAATTTTTATTGTCAAGAGGGGAACCCAAATTTATTTTGGTTCCCAAGTCTAATGTTTGATAATTTTATAGAAATACTCTCATAAAATCCCTCATGAGAGCATTTGGTACCTGGACAACAGATGTTCGAAACATATGATTTGAGATACAACTTAATTTGTATTATTGGAGGCCAAGGCTAGAGGCAAAGTGACACTGTGAGATAATACTACTAAGAGAGTGATAGGTACATATATGATTAATAATAAGAACAATTTATTTATTGAGAATGTTTTATTGGTTGAAGGCTTAAAACATAACTTGTTAAGTATTAGTCAACTTTATGATAGGAGTTTTAATATTAAATATTTACTGCATTATAATTCTAAATAGAATTAATGTGTTGTATAAAAATAGGGTAAATAATTTATACATGCTTGATTTAAATTATGTTATATCTTATAATGCTTTTAATCTTTTAAGTCATCCTTTTATTTAATTAAAGATTTTAAAACTAACAAACCACTAGAAGTCATATACATGAATCTTTTTAGATCAGTTAGCATTGTAAGTTTAGGAGGGAAAGTTTTTTGGGTATATAACTACTTGTGATTATTCAATATTCACTTGGATTAGATTCTTATCACATAAAAGTAAATTATTTGAATAGTTTAAAAAAATTTCTACTTGGATTTAGAGGAAGCTAGGTTGTGAATTTTTTTTAATTCAAAGTGATCATGGAGGAGAATTAAAAAAAAAATTTAAGTTTTCTATAAAGAGCATGGAATTGATCACAACTTTTCAGTACCTAGGACCCCTAAATAGAATGTGATTGTTGATAGGAAGAACATAACTTTAATAGAAATCGCTAGAGCCATGTTGGCTGAATATTCACTTTCAAAATATTTTTCAGCTAAAGAGGTTAGTATGGCTTATTATGTTTTGAATATGGTGAATATTAGATCTAAGTTGAACAAAACACCCTATAAACTTCTTAAGGGAAGAGCAGCTAACCTTTCACATCTATATATCTTTGGATGTAAGGTGTTTATTCAAAACAATGGTAAAACTTTTTTAGAAAAATTTAATCCTAAATCAGATGAAAGAATTTTTCTAGGATATTAAAGTGTTGGCAAATCCTATAGATTTTTTAACAGGAGGATGTTGGAAGTTGAAGAGACCATCCATGTAGTTTTTTATGAATCTAACATTTTAGAAGGGTCTAAGTTGGAAGAAGAAGATGTCGAAGAAATAAACCAAAGTGTTAAAAATGAAAATATTGAAAAAAAAGGTTGAAATAGAAATTGCTTTGCCTAGAGAATGGAGATATCCTAAGAGTCATCCTAAAGAACTGATTTTAGGAGGCCCAAGTGAAGGTGTTAGGACTAGGAATAAACTTAGCAAAGAAGTGAATCGCTCAGCCTTTATTTTAATTATCAAACCCACTAATATAAATTAAGCAATTTCTGAAAAATTTTGGATTTTGGTCATGCAGAAGTAGTGAATCAATTTATTAGAAATAATGTTTGGGAGTTAATTTAAAGTCCTAAAAATTAAAGTGTTGTTGGAACTAAGTGAGTTTTTAAGAACAAGATGAAAGATTCAGATGTAGTGGTCATGAATAAAGCAAGATTGGTGGCCAAGTGAAACAATCAAATAGAAAGGATTAATTTTGAGGAAATATTTGCCCCTGTAGCAAGACTTAAAGTGATAAGAGTCTTACTAGTCTTTTCCTATTTTAAAAGTTTTAAATTATTTCAAATGGATATTAAAAAAGTCTTTCTTAATGAGGTGATTCAAGAGGATATTGATGCTGAGAAACCTCCAAGGGCAAATGTTTAAATTACAAAAAGGCATTGTATGGATTAAAATAAGCACATAAGGCATGGTATGAAAGGCTAAGCTTGTTCATACTTGAAAGATCATTTGTTAAAGGAAGTATGGATACCATTCTCTTCTTAAAAAGAGTAGCAGATGATAAACTCATTATTCAAATATATGTTGATGATATCTTATTTGGATCCACTAATAAAAATCTTTGTGATGATTTTTCAAAAATATAGAGTAGAGAATTTGTAATGTGTTTGATGGGAGACCTAAGTTACTTTCTTAGTTTTAGCATAAAATAGAAAGAGGATGACACATTTTTGAGTCAATCAAAAGATATTAAGGACATCTTTAAAAAATATAAGATAGATAAATCTAAACTAATAAGTACACCAATGAGTTTCTCAATGCATTTAGACAAGGACTCTAGGAGTAAATCTAATGATCAAAAGAAATTTAGAGAAATAATTGGTTCATTAATTTACTTAACTACTAGCAGATCGAATATCATGTTTAATATTTATCTTAGTGCTAGATTTCAAGCTGATCTAAAGGAATCCAATTTGATTATTGTTAAAAGAATTTTGAGATATCTTTTGAAAACTTAAAACTTAGGGATGTAGTATCCAAGGCACAACTCTTCTTTTTAAATCATTAGATATTCTTATTTAGATTTTGCAAGATGTAGGGTTGATTGAAAAAATACTTTTAGAACTTGTCAATTCATTAGAAATTATTTTGTTTCTTGGTCTAATTAAAAATAAAATTTATTAGCACTTTCTACTACTAAAGTACAATACATTGCCTTATGTAGTTGTGTGACACAAGTTCTTTGGTTAAAACAATAATTTATTGATTTAGGATTTTTTATAGGCATTATTCTAATTTTCTATGATAATATAAGTATCATATGCATTTCACATAATCCTATTCAACACTTTAGATTCAAGCATATAGATATAAGACATCACTTCATTAGAGATCATGCAACTAAAGGAAAAATTGAGCTATATTATGTAGCTACTAAAAATCAATTTGCTGATATTCTTAAAATTACTTGCTTTTGAAACATTTAGCACCTTAAGAACTATACTGAGTGTAATTGATATTCATGCTTGAGAATTGAAATTCAGTAAATTCTATTTGTAATGTATCTTATTATTGATATTTATGTTTTGTTATTGTTTATGATTTATTTTTGTTTTTCTTTATTTTGGGTTTGATTTTTTTCTTTTGTATTATTGTTATTTTTATTTTTGAGTCTCATGGATCTTGTTTGACTTATTTTTGGAAAAGAGTCATGATCATCATGTACAAATCAAAACATCCATTTTTCAATTGTACTATACATACAACTTTTGTACTATACGATATCATTAAAATTTGCATGATATTTTTTTTAAGTTTGTAAGACAAATTTTTTTTTGCAAATAAATTATACTATATAAACATGTCATCGCATTGTATGAATACTTCATTTTTTGTTTGTATGAATAGGGAGGAAATTCAAGTGCAGTTATGTTTTGACGATCATCCCGGACAAACACTTATTCATATGTATGATCCTGTTGTCATTTTGTATGTTGACAAACCTAGCTGCCAAAGTACGATCATTATTGTATGATTATCTCGGATGAACACCTATTTGTCTATACGATCATTTTGGTAATAAAGCTGTACAAAATGACTCTTAGGAATAGCAGTTTATGAAAAGTCATTTCATTTTTGACAGTTTTCATTTGTATGTATGAAAAGATTTTCATCTCGTACGAACATATAGTTTTATACATAAGAAACTTTTTTTCGTGTTGTATGATCGTGCCGATTTCTTTAAATTGGAAGGCATTCGTTGAGTTTTCTTCACCTATCTCTTTCAATCTCAAACCATAATGTGTTCAAACTCTCCCAATAACTAGCAACAACAAGCGGGCTAGAAACCTCTAAAGGATCTTCCTCTCTTTCTAGTCAACTAGATGACAACTTCTTTTCTAAAGAGAATAAAGAATCCTACCAATGTTTCTTTGAGGCTAAAATGGATCCACCTTGTTTCCTTATCCAAAGAGAAATCAATTTTTTTTTTCTAACACCCCTTTTTGATTCTATCCAGTTTCTTTCATCCTCATCCAAATCTATGCATTCCATCATGATTCCTTTCACTATTTCCTTGTTAATCTAAGAATGAGAGAAAACAATACTATAATGTCCTCATATATTTTTAAACAGAGGGTAGAGATTATTAAAGAAGATTTAGAAACTTTCCTTGCTATTCTAAGAATGAGAGAAAACAATACATAAGGGGTAAGGGCGCACACTATGACTTCGAGGTCTGATTTTGACTGGTCCACCATAAATCAAATCCTTAGAGGTGTCTCTTCAGTCAATCACTTATCTCATATATACACCATGAATAAAAATGACATGATCATTCACCATGCTATACGAATATTCATTATTCCTAAAGCTGGTGGTCAAATCAACCTAACTCCTTTGCTTTCTATAGTCACATATCTTATTATGTCAAAAACTCCAATAGATGAAGCACAATTGATTATGGACTATATCTATAAAATTACAAACATTAAACTTTCTAATAATAAAATAAAAAAGAATGTGGCTTTAGGACACCTGGTCGCCTATATTCTTGAGAAAAAGTACCATTTTGATTCATCTCAACCCACTAACAAATCTTCCAATCTATTTCACTAATGCTTACTTTTGTTCTCTTTTTAATTAGGACCAAGGTGATGACAGAGAAGAATTTAATTAAGGAGGACCTACACCAGCACCTACTCCTGGACCTGAGCATCATTTCTATTAAGAAATGATCCAGAGATTTGATTGACATGAGTCTCGTTTTGATCAAAGATTTGATCATATTGAGACTCTCATAGACCAATAGGATGCCATATATAAGAAACATATAGGCTAGGCCAGAGGATAGTTTGACTCTCTAAATACTTAAGTAGCTACAATAAACAACTACTTTTCTATGTTCACTTCTCCTCAGCCACCTCGAGATCATGATCCTCAAGCATTTTAATTTTCATTTTTTATTATAGTTGATGTATGTTTTGTTTCTTTATGTATTCATGTGATGGCTTTGTGAAATTTATTTTTAATGTATTGGTTATATTTGGTTCATATGTTTAATGAAATGTTTGTCTTGTTTTGTTTTTAATTCTATTAATTTGTCCTTAAGTTTATATTATTTAAATTATTAATGTTAATCTAAAAGAGAAAAATTTTAAATATTTTGCACTATTATTTTCCTAGAAAAATTATTTTTCACTTCCCAAACTTTAAATCAATATACAAATTAGAGTTATATAATAAAATCATTTAAGTATTCTAATAGATCTATATCTTATAGTCATAATTGTTGCAAAATTAGTTACTTATGTTTTTTTTTTATTTTATTATTCAATGTGTTGATTTTGTACTAAATAATAGAATTTTATTTTGGGGATTATTCTTCTTTATATAAGAAAAGTTTTTTTTTTTTTTGAAAGATAATCATACAATCTAAGATTTACTGCATTAGGTTGTGGAAAGAACAAAATATCAAAAGATGCACAAAGTGCACCAAATTTAAAAAAAGACACAAAATGAGCTCAATATGAAAAGATGCGTAATGTCACCAAATTTGAAAAGAGGCACAAATTGAGCCCAAAATAAAAAGATGCATAATGTTTGTTACTCAAATGTTTCTTATTAATAAATAGGCATAAAATGAGCTTACACTATATTTAGTTCTTTCATATATTTTTAGTCTTAGAAAAATCCTTATATTAAATAATAATTTTAACTATGAAATTTGAAACTATAAGATTTTTATGTTAAACCCAATTTATTGGTTATTCAGATTTTTCATTTGTCAAAGGGGACATATTTGAATCCACCTTAACTAAAAAATGTTTTTGTGTCCTATCTATTATACCATATTGATTTATTACTCAAGGGTTTAAAGCCATTGGGTAACATGCGATTCTAGTTGTGAACAAAATTTAGTGGTAACATTTGGCGACAAAATCACCCAGTTAGAGCATCTGGTCATAATCGTTTAGCTATGATGTCATTTAGTGGCAGAATTATCAGTTAAAAGAAATGTAACATATCCTTACTAACAAGAGATGTTTTGAGAATGAACTTAGTGATATTCTCGATTGAACATTAACTCTTTATGAGCTGAAGTGATATTTAAATTTATTCAACATGGCAAATTGTTGCCGAGGGTGGATGTATTTTTTTATTTTAAAGTATTTATGTTTTTATTTCAGTTTGAATATCTTGAACTTTTAAAGAGCAATAAATTTGAAATTTTTATTTAAATTAGAGCCCCAAACAATTAACTTTGAGATTTGGGGGCAATTATTTAAAATTTATATGGATCCCTACCAGTTGAGATTTGCATTCAATAGAATCATCATGAAGGTAATTTTGGAATCACATTAAAATATTTTTATTTTCATTAGGGTTCATTAGTATTTTGAAATGTAGGATATTTTCAGTCAACATGGTCATATTCAAGGCTATATGAAAGTCAACTTAAATGTTTGTGTTTTCATAAGTTTGGGAGGCATTTAAAAAGCATGGTTCCCTCCGATTCCGATTAGCTTTCAACATAACCATTGAGTTTTTGTGGTATGATTATTTCATTAATCGAAACTTGTCAACTCTATTTAATTGTAAATAAGGATTGGGTTCAACTCCAATTTTTTGGAGTTATCATAGAGACATCAAAACCGAGAGTATGCATATTAATATATGAATTTTCTTCATAAAAGATCTTAAAGACCTAATTTGAGCGTATAAAACTAAGATGCACTCATTTCATTGATCATTCAAGCCTTTTTCTATATATGTTAATGATCATGTCATTATGCAAGTGCATCAAAATTTGTGCAGGTGTTCACACCGATGTACTAAGTAAAATGTGTGAGTGCACTACAAGGTTGTATTATACATATAAAGTATATTTTACAAATATGCTTAACATGCAAATGCACAAAAATGCGTACAAATATAAAAATACATAAACAAGCATGTAAATATGCACTTACTCATACAAATGTGTATGCACACTTGCATATACATCATCCATACCTACTGTGTCGTATGAATACACACCATGTAATCCTCAAAATGAATTATTTAATTCACATCATCTAACATACACATGCATTTTACATCGAAGTAGTGCATTACATCAGTATGCAAAAATATTAATGTTGCATAAATGCATTAAGTCACCATGTAAATGCAATATATATATATATATATATATATATATATATATATATATATATATATATATATATATATATATATATATATATATATATATATATATATATAATTTGTTGCAATCCATGACCCCTAGTTTGAGATTTTGATGATGACAAATAATGTTGTTTGTTTTACTATTCATTGAATATCTTTTATTGTTTGCTATTGTCTGTGAGCACTAACATTTTAGGAATATCACAAGCTACTCAGGACAACAGGAAGACTCAAGACTTGGTAGAGTAGGAGTGTGAGTCTGTAACACTGTAATTTTCTATTTATGTTATTTTTCTTTTCTTTAGACTGGTCAGAAACTGCATGTAAAGCTGAGCAACTATGCCCACACACAGGGGGAGAGTGTTTTTTAAAAGAAAATTGAAGTTTTTTTTTCCTCTGTTAATCGTACTATTCGACTTTATATTGTACTGTACGATTTGATCTTGTAAAATGATTTTTTTGTGAATAGAACGTACTGTACAAAACATATCGTACTGTATGATATGTTACTAATCCAAAACCCTAGTCGCCAGATTAGTTTAAGTAAGTTTTATTAGTCGTTCATACTGTACGAAGAGGTTTGTACTGTGCGATTTTATTTGAATACTTAAATTAACTCGTGATTAGTGAAACAAATCAAGGATTAATATCTGAAAGGTCATCGTACTGTACGAACAGTTCGTAATATACGATGATCGGAGACTAATTTTGATCTTCCCAGAGATCATCCTGGATGATGCCTTGATTTGGCCTAATCATAGAGTACGAAGTTAATCATACCCTACGATGTATAGAGATGAGTTTTGATCGTCCTGGCTATCATCCCATACAAATAGAAGGATTTGAGGATTTTACTGTAAGACATTTTATCCTACTGTATGATTTTATTCAAAAGTTTTTGAACTGTTCGTAAACCTTTGTACCAGGATGAAGCCTATTTATACTAACCATACTGTACGATGTTTAATTGTAATGTATGATAGTAACGACTACTTTAATATTTTCAGAGATTTTGGAGCCTGTCTTAAGTATCAAAATTGTTATGTTTTGGTGTGTGATAGAAAGAGGGGAACGTGATTAGAGAGGGAATCCTTGGGAGAGAGATCTTGAGAAGTTCTTAGGGTATGAGAGAGGAAGGAGAAGGTGAGCTTGGTGAGGGAGAAGTAGTGTGAGGGAGATCACACGGTTGCTTCATTCTTACTGCATCTTACTCCTCCTATGGCCCGAGAAGAACTTGTGGGAAGCTCTCTGAGGGGGAGACTCATCTACATCTATGACCCAATGTACTTTACCTTCTCCAGGAGGGAGAAAAATGAGAAGGTCCGCTGCCGTTGCTAGGAGGGTGAGAATAGCGCTTGGCACACCGCCATGCTAGGTTGGTGAGTCTTGTAAGGGCTTCTCCGCCTTGACGAGGGGGAAAAAGGAGAACTACAATTTTATAGTAAAATTCTCATAGTGGAGGGCTCTGGGGATTGGACGTAGGTCATAGTTTGACCGAACCACTATAAAATTTCGGTGTGCTTTTTCCTTATCGCTTTTTGTTTTTGCTTGTACTTTATTTTCAGTATAATTGCTTAGTGATATTTGTGAAAAAAAAAATCAATCATTGTTGCAAATTTGAGTTCATACTTTTTTCCATATTTTAGTTTTGTTTAAAATTTATAAAAACAAAAAACTATATTTAGAACTCCTGCTTAGGATTTTTTTTTGCAACAGGTTTTTTGTAATTCACCCCCCTCTTGGCGCATCTAGCAATTTCATTATTGTCCAGCAATGTAACATGCATATACATTATCTTATATAGGAATATATTATATAAAATTCATCTAAAAAAAATTTTGTATGGGCCCCGACGAGCTTGATATATGTACATATGAGATATCTAAGGATGCCACGCAGACCAAAAGTGAACTTAGGTTCAAGTTTGATCCTACTCTTTGAATGGATCAAAGTTGACATGACTTGAACCATAAAAAAAATATACGGTCGAATTATATATGTTCAAATTAGGACTTAAAGGTTTATTATAAGAAATATTCACTACTTAAAATATAAACTCTCAGAACAAGTGCTCGTTAAAGTAATTAATGTTTTTTTTTTAATGTTTAAATTTCTTCTAGAACTAATTTTCCACCTCATGTGTCCTCTTGTACTTTGATGCTCTGCTCACAATAACCCCTGGGATAGCTGGCATGCATCAAGGGAGTCTTCAAATCAATCGTAGCCGTCTATATGGACATGGAGCATTTCAATAGGGAAAACAAAGGAAATAAACCTTATTCTAACCCTAGTATTTTCTCTCTATTCGAGCTCCCTCTAGCCGAACTCCTTCTTCGTTCAAGATCTCTAGATCTCCCTACATTTAATCCAAGTCCAAACCACTTAGTCAAACATCACCGGCAATCAGATTCTGGGGAGCCAAAGCCATTTCTGTCCAAGGCTTATAGTGTGCAATAGGGAGCTTATTAGGCTGAGGTTTTTGAAGATGGATTAAGCGGGGATAGTCTACAAGGGTAACAAAACTTAAAATGGATTTATCCATCCATTAAATGAGGTATAATCTCAAACCTTAGTCTAGGTTACAGTAGTTTAAAAAACTTTTCAATATGCTTATTTGAATCCTAAAAAAATAAACCCCATGAATTTTATTTATCTAAGAAATATGTATTTAAACTTTTATTGAAAACTATTGAGCCAATTGAGAAAAATCTTGTAAAAACTCTCACTAGGGCCTCAGAGGAATTGTGCCTGAATTACACTTTTTTTGAACCATTGATCTTGAGATCAACAGCTCTAAACACATCGTTCCATAGCTTTCACCACTGTGTATTCGAACCCGCGATAACGCCTTTGGTCTAGTGCAATCTGAGACGTCCATCTCAAATAATGGATCACCCGACAGCCCGTGACACCGTCTAACGTGGTTAAATGATATTGCATCTCGCTGATCATTTTGACAATCATTAATGGCAGTGTAATGAATGCGCCACCACCTAATGATTAGCCTACGGTCAGGTCTCTCCAATCGGATCGCGCCACGTGGCCTCCACCGGTGTCGGTGCCATCAAATGCATTAAAATTATTTAAAATTGTTTTTTTAATCATTTTGAATCTATAAATATATTAAAATTTATTTTAAATATTAAAAAACATATAATTTATATAATAAATTATTTTAAAATCAATTACTATATTTTAAAATTAATATTAATTTAAAATATTACTTTTATTTTAAATTCTTTTAAAAATTAAATCATAAATATTTTAAAATTCAAATTTATTTAAAGCAAATAAAATATTTTTAAGAAATTCAAATATTCTATTTTAAAATTTAAAATATTTAAAATTTTTAGAAATAATATTAAAGTATTTATTTTGAAATTAATATCAATTTATTTTATTTTATTTAAATATTCTAATTTAAACTTTACTTAATAATAAATATCATTTAATTTAAAATATTTAATCAAAAATTCTAAAAATTAAAATTTATTTTAAAATATTGTAAATAATTTAAAAATCCATTTTTCTAAATAATTTTATTTGTAACAAATTAATTTCAGATATAGATATTTTATATTCGAAATATTTAAATATTAATTATTATTTAATTAAAATTAAATTCAAATAATTTCAAATTTTAAATAAAATTATTAATAGTAATATGAAATTTCATAAATATTTAAGAGTTAATTTAAGGTAATTTAAAAATTAATTTATTTATTAATTAATTTTTAAAACTAATTTAAATGCCTAAATAACCTAAAGCCTTAAAAATTCCAAAAAAATTGAAATTAATTAAAAAAATGAAAATAATATTTCAAAAAATTTTAAATTTAAAATTAATTTTAAAATTTTGATATTAATTTATTTTAATTAATTTGAATCATTTGTATATCTTTAATATTTAGTTAATATTTAATTAAATATTATTTTAAAAATTTTTAAAAATTAAAAATTTATTTTCAAATTAATTTAAAAAGACTAGAGGATCTCTCAAAATATTTTAAAAATAATTAAATATATTCTAAAAGTTTCCCAAACACTTGGGAATGTCCGCTTAGGTCATTCGTGGGCTTTGGAGTTGATTTCAAGGAGTTCGAAGTTCATTTGGAGCAAAATCATTTAAAAGCCCATTTATTAAACAATTTTGATAATTCAAATAAATTGTCAAACCTGAAAGAACCATACCTAATTCCTAAAAAATTAAAATTGAACAAACATAAAGGCATTAAACTCGTATGAAAATTTAATATTTGTTAAAAATATCAAACCAGTAGAAATCATTCAACTTTGAAAAGTCAACATTTGGTAAAACTTCGAGTTAAAATCAAGTAATATCTTCAAACCTTCATGATAAAATATAAAAAAATTCAAATCTAGCAAACTTAGTGTCTAACAACTCATCTTAAGGTCTAATATTTTTTAAAAATACTTTTCCAGAAATCACTCTTAATTAAAAGTCAACTTTTGACATCTTAATTAAATGATTAAAATAATCCAGAAAATTCCTAAAAACTCAAAAATCAATTTAAAACATTAGAAATCTTTAATTAACATTAAAACTAGCAATCAACCAATTATAATTAAAATTTATTAACTTTCAAACCTTAAACATCTTAAGTCACTTAACTATATTGGGTACCACTAGGTAACCCAGGTCTACGAGGCTAATAAATTTGCCCCAAAAAATATGAAATAAACTTCACAGCCTTGGTGAGCAATAAAGATGGTATCCAAAAAATAATTAAAATCAATCTTAAAATTAATTTCAAATCATTATGACTTAAACTTTAACCAATATCTTTGCTTAAGCCTTTCAACCAATTAAATCTTCAAGCAACTTTAATAAATTGCCCTCCATAGGACATATCCAACCCTCACAGCCTACCCTACACACTTTAAATGAATTGTTAGAACAACTAACTTTAGTCTTAGGCTAGGCCGATATTTACTTTTCTGCTGTGTACCGGGTTTTTCGAGTTTTTAGTACATGCTAATTGCTATTATATATTGATGTAGTTGTTTACATACTTTCTGCACTCTATGATGTGTTTGATTATGGATTAGATCTACCCCTAGGTTAGGGATGATTTTATTAATTCAATCTTATGTAGGTGGCCATGCTCATATATGGCATAAATATTAAAGGGGGCATAAATAAAAAACATATATATAATATGCTTTGCACATGTGCTTCAGAAGTTTGCTTAAGTCCGGCTTTAAATTTAAAGAGCATGGCCAAGTGTGGCTATGAATTGAGCATTTTAAATTTTAAATATTAACTATTTGGGATTATTTATATGTTGATTGTTAGGATAACCCTACAGGTATTCCGAGTCTAGAATTTTCTCTTTTATTAAATATAATTTGAGATATATTTAAGTTGTAAATATTTAAAGTGACAATTTGAGAATGGGATAACATCCAATTTGGAATCCAAAGAGGAAGTGGCATCCCTTAGGGAGAGCCCCTCTCCATTTGGAGATCCAAATTAGGATGATTTTGAAATATCAAAAGAGGAAAGATAACACCCCTTTTGAGGGGGAATTTCTTTTCATTTGAATATCCAGACCTGATGATCCAAGGAGTTACATTAGGATGGAGAAGTGGATAAAATGAATTCATATTCTCAAGGCCACTTGAGTTTTAGGATTAGAAATCTGGGCATATTGTCAGTGGTGTCCAGCCACTTTACTTTTTTATAATTATGAGATGTAATATTAAGTGGCACTTACCACATAGACTTTAAATTATATTATTAATCAAATTGATTTGATTGATTGATTTATGTGTTTTCTTTGCAATTAGGATATGCTTATTTTTCTTAGTTTTTTGGCGATCTTGCATGTCATAATTTGATTTAGCCTTGAACCCGATTAGAGGCCCGTAAGTGTAAGAATAAGCTTTTTCTACTTAAACAAAATTAAAATAATTTAAGATAATATAGAAACTATAACATTTTAAGAAGTAAGCCCAGGATACCTGGGAGCTCTCATGTGCATATTTATTACATCTTCTTCACTTTTTTAGGAACCTCCTTGCCTGTTAGTTTTGGCAGACCACCTATCCTATGAGGGTGCAGATCTGTCAAGTAAAATTTATGCATTCTTTTAGGATGAAATCTAATTTTTAAGCCTAATTTTAAAACTTCTTCATTTTAAATTTAAGCATTTAATCACATCAACTAGCACGCATTATATTAGTAATAAATTTAAAAGTGTCTAAATCTTTAATTGTATTTATTTAAGCATCAATACCCAACAAATGTTAATGGGCCAATCATTAATCTGCTCTAGATGTTAGTCCAAATTTCCTTAAACTCAATCTAATTAACATCCTTAACCACTCTTTCATTAATGACCGGACTCATGGTTTTTAAGCTTTTAGGTGGTTTAGTTGGCTCCCCAATCCAGGCTGAGGTAAGTCCACAACAGTATTGCATTAAGCTAGGTTTTGGTTAATAATTTTTAGTACCCACTTTAAACGTAGGTTCTGAGGCAGGCTCAGACTATAAGCCCTCAACCTCTAGGAATTGAATCTCAACCTTCTAATAAAATTGACTATTCAAACTTAAAAATCTTTCAATCAAATTCAAGCCCAACGCTTAGGATATGATAGGGTGTTTCTGAAGTAATTTAGAATCTTAAAACACCTCATACTAATCCTCCTTTGACTCTATAAATAAGTGCTTAATTTTTACCAAATCTAATTTGAAACTTCCAACCCTTACCTCCTTTGACATCAACCTTTGAATTCTCAAATAAAATTTCTACCGTTATTTTAATCAAGAGTATTCATAAAAAACTTTGGTTTCTTATGATGTAATTATCTATGAGGGCTTGCACTCATATGAGATTTAGTAACCCAAATCGAATTTTTCAAAATCAAAATTTTCAAAATCTCTAATTAATTCTCTTTAGAAAATTAAAGTTTAATGATTATAAAATTATGAAATTAATGATCTCTTATCAAAATTATTATAATCAAATATTTGATTGAATATTATTTTAATTTTTTGAGATCATATGATATATCTTCTGAGTTTGATTATGATAATCAAGATAAATAAAAAATTTTGAATTTGAACCTATTAGGGAACAATATGATCATCTTTCAAAGTAACATACCGTTCATAATAAGTTGTTCAGTTTCAAAATTTTAAAAATTCTAGAAATTAAATATTTCCCAAAAAAACTAATCTTTTTTAAAACTACATCTTTTTGTAATCAAACACGCTCCTCTCCAAAGAAATAAGAAAATCCTTAATCAAGGCACTTCTTGACCCTATATTTTCCTAGCCCAACTGGCTTCAACTTTAAAAGAGGAGACACTCTACTTCAAGGAAATTCCTAGGGTGACATTTTCAGACAAAGATTTATTTCTGGGAACTGCCGACTATAATTACCCACTTTATATTACTGTAGACATGAGAAATTTTAATTTATCAGGAGTCCTTGCTGATTCTGGTGCATCTATCAATACGATGAACATAAAGACTCTCGTACATCTTAGAATTGATACTAGCAAGCACTCAACTAACAAGTTAGTGCTTTGTGGATTCAATAAAAAGGGCAAGAAGGCTTTAGGTTTAATTACCCTTCTCCTATAAATAGGAGAGTTGAAAACTGAAGACAATTTTTATATAATTAATTTGGCAATGTCCTTTAATGCACTTCTAGGTAGGCCTTGGATTAATGAATATATAATGGTTCCATCTACCCTACACCAATGCATCAAGTACCAATAAGATAACATTGAACACATATTTAGGGGTGATTTAAAAACATTCTCAACTCAAGAAATTAGGAGCAATGAAGATGCTGCATATTTTATACCAAAGGGTTCTCATTATATTTTAAAGTTGATATCAAAGTTGAGGAGAAAATGGCAAGATAAAGCTCCAACCAAAGTCAAGAATTGAAAGAAAAAGAAAAAGAAAAAGAAGAAGAAAAAGATCAAGAAGTGACATAATCAGGTAGTGAAGATGATATCGATATCGTTGTCCTTATGCCTCCAAAGATGTTCCCTTAAAGAGGTGGGAGGATAGCTCTAAGGGCACGTGGTCGAGGTTGTGCTTCATTTGAAAGAAGAACAACCCCCATATATATTGATCTAGAATCAAATTTCTGATGAGGAGTCTGAAAGAAGGGGTGTTGCAATTTCATTTGATTACCAAACTATAAATACTCCTCCAAAGTTTGATATCACTTTAGATTAGGATAGTGGCCCTGAGTTTGATGTTCCAAAGGTTAAAAGTGACGAGCCTGAATTAACGATGTATAAAAAGCCCAGTAGAAGGATTTAGGCCCTATCATTGACCCCACAGTCGGTTGGTAGGATTATAGGTTTAGAGATTAAAGAAGCCCCCAACCTAAGTGGCAAAGTTAGGAAAGTATAAAAAATTTTCTCTAGTTCCTCCTCCTCAAGGGATAAAAGTGATATAAATCTCAAGGAGGCAGCTTTTATTTGAGTTAATGGAATTATCTTTTGGCTATTTTCCTGTTTATGTAAAAAATTCTCTTTGTAAATGTCTCATACTGTATCGATGGACTAAGGGTCAAGCTAGATACCATAAAAATATTTGGAAAACAAAAAAAATACTATAAGTGGTATCAACTTTGGTATCGTCAGTTTGTTTGATGATGACAAATATTGCTTAATAACAACTTACCATCTTGAATCTAAGAATGTCCCTATTGATGTTTTCAGTCCCCTCGACGGATTCTATTTAGAAAATTTAGATGATCCTAATGAACTTTAAGTTCTGGATGTACCCCCTGAATTTGAGAAAGAGATTAAGTCGACAATCAATGAGTTAAGAAAGATCAACCTGGGAACCGATGAAGACCCTTGCTCCACTTTCATTAGTACCCTATTGAGTGAGGATGAGTCTTTTGATCTAATTAAGTTTCTATATGAGTTTAGGGATTGCTTCACCTAGACATATAATGAAATGTCGGGTGCATCTACTGTAACATTTTATAAATTTGGAATTCAATAAGATGACATTCTTGTTAAATAAGCTCCTCGATGAATGCGCTTAGAGATCGAGCAACAAGTCAATTCTAAAATTAAGAAGTTAGACAAGGATGGGTTTATCTGAGAGGAACAATATACTTCTTATGGGGCCAATGTCGCACCAGTTCAAAAGAAAAACAATCAAATTCAGATTTGTGTCGACTATAGGGATTTGAATAAGGCATATCCCAAGGATGAATTTCCTTTACCCATACCTAAACTCATTATGGACATAGCCTCCTCGCATGTTATTTTTTCCTTTATGGATGTCTCATCTGATTACAATTAAATCAAGATGGCCCAAAAATATGAGAGAAACACTGCATTCAGAACTCTTATAGGAATCTTTTATATAGGGTGATGCCCTTTGGCCTAAAAAATGCCAGTGCAATCTACTAGCTAGCCATAACTCATATCTTTGACGACATAATCCATAATGAAGTCGAGTGTTATATTAATGATTTAACTACAAGAGCAAAGTTAAATAGGCTCATATGTATGAATTAAGAGTCATTTTTGAGCAGTTGCATCATTACGACCTAAAAATGAATCCTCTAAAGTGTGCCTTCATCATCACTTCATGAAAGTTCTTAGGATTCATAGTGAGGCACTGCATAATTGAGATTAATCCTATCAAAATTAAAGCCATCTTAGATATGCCACCTCCTGGAAGCCTACCTAATTGAGGTCTCTTCAAGGTAGGTTGGCATATATAAGAAGGTTTATCTCCAACCTTTCTGGAAGATGCCAACCCTTCTCCATCCTAGCCAAAAAGGATGCTAAATTCACATGGGACGAGAAGTGTTAGAATGCCTTTAATGACATAAAGCAATATCTTTCTAATCTGCTAGTTCTAGTAGCCCCTATTCTAGAGAAACCTTTGATTCTCTGCACTGCAACCCTATAAGAGTCTTTAGGTGCCCTGTTAGCTCAAGTTAATGACGAGGGGAAAGATAATAGTATATATTACCTTTGTCTAAGACTCCTGCCTACAGAAATTCAATATCCTTTGATCGAGAAGCATTGTCATTCTTTGGTTTTTGCAGCTCAAAAGCTAATGCATTACATTATTTCTCATTCGATCAGTTTGATTTCAAGAGTCAACCATTTATAATATATAATACCCTGACCTACATGTTCTATGATATTACTCTAATTCGTGATCACTTTCATTACCCTATGTGTTGCTTAGAAAAATAAGAGGCCTTAAAGATCATTAATGAAGACCATTCTAGACTATGTAGTGCTCATCAATCGGGACCAAAAATGAAGTTGAGAATCAAAAGACTTGGATAATATTGGCCTATAATGATTGACGATTATATGAATGTTGCAAAATATTGTCATCAATGTCAGGTTCATGGTGTGTTTCTACATCATCCAACTAATATGTTTCATCCCACGATTCCTTTGTGGCCCTTCAAAAGTTAGGGCACGAATGTTATCAGGCTTATTAATCCTCCTTCTTTGAAGGGTCATTGCTTCATATTAGCTGCGACTGATTACTTTTCAAATGAGCGGAAGCAATTTCCCTATGTAATGTAACACCGATCATGTTTCATTTACTGATTCAGCATACCCTCCATAATCATCTCCAATAATGGGTTCATATTCAAGTCCACAAAAATCAACAATTTTATAAGACGCCATGACATTGATTGGAGATACTCAACAATCTATTACCCCCGGGCGAATGGGTTGGTCGATGCCTTTAATAAGAGTCTAGTGCATATTATCAAGAAGACTCTCGAAGATAATAAATGATAATGGGATGAGGATTTGTTGAAGCTTTATGGGCCTATCAGACGACTTATAGAACCTTAATCCAATCTACTCTATTTGCACTAGTGTATGGGTCTGAGGCTATCCTCCCTTTGGAGGTAAAAATTCTTTCGCTCACAGTTGCAATCTGAAATTAAATCACAATTGATCAAAATACAAAACTCTAGCTAGAAGAACTCGAAGGCCTCAAAGAGCATCATCTCCAAGCTCAGTAGAGTCTAGAATTGTATAAGGCCCAAATGGTTCAAACTCATGATAAGCTAGTGCGACCTAGAGCCTTCCAAGTATGAGAATTAGTATTGGTTCATTGGAGGCCTATCTTAGTTTACCAAAAGATTGGTGGGAAGTTTGAACCAACTTGGGAAGGACCCTTCATTATAAAAATTATCTACAAAGGAGGGTTGTATCAGTTAGCCGATTATAAGAGAAATCATCCAATGTTACCTATCAATAGGCATTTTCTTAAGAAATACAATGCTTAATGTAGCTTGAATTTCCAATCAAAAATTTTTTTTTGAGTCTTGACTCGAGTTGACTCAGTTTTATCCCTCTATAAGAAAATTCCTCAAAAGAGAAAAAAATAAATCATCTCCAAAATCAATCAGTTGATTTTTTTCCTCTTTTCCTTAGGATTAGGATTCTTCATTTCCTTAGGATCATACTTGCTGGTGTGGAGTACGCCCTTTGGGGCACCACCCTAGTATTGATCCTCTATGATGGGCATATCTCGACCCCATCATATGATAATTCGACCCTATGTGTTGGGCATATTTCAACGCCACCACAAGTTCATTCAACCTGGTCCTCTATGTTGGACATGTTTCAACCTAACCACAAGACCATTCAACCTGATCCTCTTTGATGGACATATCTCGACCCCATTATATGATCATTCGACCCTCTGTGATAGGCATTTTCCGACCCCACCACAAGGAATTCAACATTATCATCTGTATTAGACATGTTTTGACCTGACCACAAGACCATCAACCTATCCTCTATGATAGGCATATCTCAACCACATTATATAATCATTTGACCCTCTATGTTGGGCTTATTTCGAACCCACCATAAGGTCATTCAACCCAGTCCTCTACATTGAGAATGTTTCAACCCCACCACAATACCATTCAATTTGATCCTTTGTGATGGGCATATCACGACCACATCAAACAATCATCTAACCTTCTGTGTTTGGTATGTTTTGACCCCACCAGAAGGTCATTCAACCCTGAAAGATTGTTAGGGATGTTTAAGCCCTTAAGAACTAGCCCAAGGCTAACCAAGAGGAGGGGGGTGAATTGGTATTTCAAAAATTTCTTAAACCAAAACACAATCACAAACCAAAATCACCACATAAATCAAAGTACAAAAAAATGCGGAAGCAGAAGAAATAGAACACAGAGATTTATACTGGATGGGTCAACTCGACCTACGTCACTCCTCAGAGCACCCTCCAAGTATTGCACTACAAAAATGTCTCTCCTTTTGCTCCCACAGCAAGGAGGAGAAGCCCCTACAAAACCTCCTTTCTGCCAACCCCGATGAGGCAGAGAAATCGACTCCTTTTGCTTCCTCCTGAAGCAGGAAGAGAACCTCGATCGATTGTTGAAGCTCACCTCTCTCAACCCTTCCAAGGACAAGAGACAAAAATGGAAGAAGAAGTGGAACAATGCTTGGAGCAACTCCTGTGAATCCCATTCACAAGCTCCCCCACACAAAATCCTCTCTCTCTCCCTCTCCTCTAGGCTTTCTCAGGTCAAGATAGCAGCCAAAGATCTTTCAAAATGTTGGATAAGAGCTCTTAAATAAAAGAGCTTCAGAATAGCTCATTAATTACAACTTGTCGAATTTATCATCAAGGATGATATAAATATCGTTCTGGCCGATCAGTTCAATTTAAGCCTAACCAGACGGGACGATTTGGGATGAACAGAAGAATTTTGTTCATATCATGTAGGCTGATATCATATCGGCCTGTACGATTAGTTCAAACTGTAGATTATCGGCCAGACCATCGCTCTGAAAAGGAGGACCGATCTCACGATCATCTCGGACGATTAGTTCAAAACTGTGGAAAATCGTCCAGTACATCGTCCTGAATAATAGTTGGCCAATGTTTATCATCTAAAACATCGCCCGAAATTTGAACTAGCCAATATTGATCGTCTAGAAGAAACTAAGATTTTTTGAACTAATTGTCCTGAATGATCCTGCGATCATCCAGGACGATGTGATCGTATCAATAAAGCCTTAATTGCTTTCCTTAATTACCATATTAATATAGTCATGATTGTGCCAAATTGTCCAGGCTGATGTACTGGATCGGCCTGGCCGATGTACTGCATCGGCCTGGCCGATGTCCAATAATAAATCTTACCTAAGTAGATCTGGCGATTAATTATTTTTTATTTGATCCTATCATCCTGGCCGATACAAGGATCGTCTAGGATGATGTACTTAATAAAGGATGCCTTAACCAGAATGTCGTAATTAGGGTTTATATTTTTAGTATAATCATCCTGGCCGATATGGATATCGTCCAGGCCGATGTACTCAAAATAAAAAAAAAACCCTCAGGTGTGTGTGTGCAAGGTTACTTAGCATCAGGAACCACTTTATAATTAACTCAAGAAATAAAAAATATTATAGACTGACTCAAACTAAATCTTCCTAATATTGAGTTGGCTTGAGCTGTGCTGGACCTAAAAGGTTAGTAGGAAAGGCAGTCATAGAAAAACATGAATCGTTTGCTATCATCAAAAGTCTATTCCATAATATCATATTTGCAACAATATCCCCCTTTTTGATGATGGCAAACACAAACAGAAAATTCCAAGCAGTTATGGTAGTTCAGTAAAAACAGTGTAATGAAAAGTAGTTCACTAATATTCGAGAAACACAAATACAAGGTACAGACTACTCCCCCTTTTACATCACAAAAAAGAGGAGGAAACAAAAAAAACTAAAGCAACTAAAACTAAAAGAAAAACAAAATACAGAAAAATAAACTACAGAAGAATAGCATAAAAATTAAAAAAATAAGGGCTCCTGATCATCTGAAGGAGGTGGTGGTGGGGCTATTGAAAGTAACTAGAGAGCGTAGCAAACTGCGCCCCAAACCAAGCCATGTCCTAGTTATGCTGCTGCTGCTGCTGATGTGCAACATAGGCATCAAACCAGGCCACATCCTCAGCAAGTTGCTGCTGTTGGTGTGCTACGTACGATTCGAAGTGGGTCTCCCACTGATCAAAATGCTCCACCAATTGATCCAGCTGAGAGTGCTAGCTGGGCAGGACAGGTGCAGGAATAGGAGTGGGAGCCTCCTCCTCCTCGGCCCCCTAGGCTTCCCCATCTCCTAGAAGGACACTAGTACTGTGAAGGACATTGAAGGAGTTATCCGAGTAGAAGGGTGGCTGAAGGTTGAGAGGAGCAGGATATTGAAGTTGGTATTTAGATTCTAGAACATAAGCAATGAGATGTCCTAGTTCAAGATTTGGTTTCCTCTTATCACCTAGATCGCATATTATCGTCAAATGCTCAATGTAGTGAAACATCAGGTCTGAGGCATTGAACTCTCTATGGGCTAGAACGTAAAAGGTAGTAAGTGAAAGAAGTGGACTCGGTCCCCAACTTTTGGAGTAATAGAAGTGCGAAGGACATGCTGGATTGTCCTAGCATCTTTGAGTAAAGAGCTAGTCTCTCCAACATGAAAGGGAGCGTTGGTGTGGTGAAGAAAGTGATTTGCAATGAACCAGTTAAAGTCAGGATCAGAGTCAAGGGTATGCAACTTATCCCAATGGTGGATAGCTGCAACAGTTCAGCACAATCTTGATATATGATCTTGACAGGGCGTCGATTCACATAAGAGGAGAGAGCGGTGTAGGAAGAATTTATGTGAAGGTTTGCGTAAATTCAAAAAAAAGTTCAGAATTAAAGGGGACAGTGAGGGTGAGAATAAAGCACATAGAGGTGTGAGTGAAAATATCCAATACCGGATAGGAAAGATTGACTGGATTGATTGTCCGGGAGAGGGTTATGCTGCAAGACTTGTATCTGTGATAATCAGCCTGATCGTCTGCCTCCCGGAATTGAGGGTCTAGCGCGGCCCTCGAGGAACTTCCAAATGTTTGGCGATCATGCTTACCACTAGCCATAAGCAAGAAAAAAGTAAGAAACGGTAAGAAACAGGAAGTAGGAAGCTAATGAGAAGAAAGCGTGAAGAAAAAATGGCTAAATTTGGGCTCTACTTAAAGAATTGGCTGGATCGTCCAGGACGATCATAGAATCGTCTAGGAGATACAGTGCAATTATTACAGCTGGCCGATTGGTCAAAAAGATGATTTGATCGGTCGGGCCGATTAGACACAAGTGATCGGCCTGAGGAGTCAGGCCGGATAACCGTTAAAAATGCACATCGTCCAGGCCGATTATGTGTATCGTCCAGGATGATGCCCAATAATGGATCATACCGACCAAATTTAAAATGTTTTAAATCATGTGCTACGTGTATCATCCAGGATGAATAGTGGATCGACTAGGATGACTGTCCAAATATGGATTTTCCCGGGCGATTTTAATGATTTGAAACGTACTAACACATATATCATCCAGGACGATCAGGTGTATCGGACGGGACAATTTCCATAAATGCATCGGCTAGGACAAAAAAGTATACGCTAGAATGATCAAGATGATTGAAACAGAGGACGATCATATCGTCCAGGACGATAATGGATCGTCCAGGATGATGAAGTTCAGAAAAGTCAGATGGAGTTTTTGAAGAGAGATGAGCAGATCGCCCAAGATGATATGAAAATCGGCCAGGATGATGTGAAAAAAATTATAAATCAAAAGAAAGATGGAGATGATCATAGAAAGCCCAAAAATAATAAAATCATCTAAAAACAACAATGATAAAATATGAAAAAAGCATAAAAAACTAGTAAAAAAACAATTTTTTTTAAAATCAAGGCATGAACATGATATAGTCGCCACGTGATTGATTTTAAAAATTTGTAAGTTAATGAATTAACAATATCAAAAATCAAAAAAATGGTAAAATATCCGATCATGTTAACCTTAAGCTCAGACTTCTTTTAGAGCAAAATCGTCTTTTGAAATCAAAAGGCCTAACTCAGAAAAATTAATTGGATAAGAAAAAGAGATCCAATCAAGGCTTGTTTCCAGAAAAATATCATATAGAATAATGTATCAAAATAGTTTATTATAATCGCGAAATTCAAAATCAAGTCCTTGAAAATCTCAAGTGATATATGAATTCTTCTAAGTTTTAAGAGTTGGAAGAAAAGAGAGCTTGCTTTTGATGGGCTCATTTAATGCCTCTAGTCCATTGAATGGTGCACTTTGCGCATCTTTTTTTTTTTTTTTTTTGATACACTTTATGTATACTTTTCAATTTGACGTCATTGTGCATCTTTTGATTTGGCATCATTGACCACTTTTTTTTATTTTGCAAGCTAGATTCTTTTCTAAAAACTCTTAAATATTCTTAGTTGTGAGTATATCTTCAATATATTAGGGAAGAAGGACTCACTCTCCAATATAGAGAAGAACAAACCACAAAACAGAATCAAAAACCATATGAGAGATTCATTGACAGGATAATAAGAAATCTTAAAGTAAAATAAAAACTTTGATTATTATAACTATAAGCTAGATTACTGTAGCAAGGTAGAAAATATCTAAATTGCAAAATCAAGTTGTTAATTTGAGATAGACTTTTGTTTAGAAAAGAAAATTTTACCACCAAAATAGGTTAGAGAAAGAGACACAATTAATAGTATTTTTACCCTTTAGCATATTAAGAGATGTAAAACATTAACTACAAATTTTCAAAAATAAAAACAAAGCATAAGATATCAATTTAGTGATGATTTAAAAAACAAAAATAAAGCAAGACATGAAAAATAAAAAAAAATAAAAACAAGTACAACAACTGAAAAGAAAATAAACAATAAAAACTAGAAAAATAATGCAAAGTAATCAGCAGATAACATATCAAAAAATCAGCAGAAATCAAGTTCATGCATTAATGTCAATCACACCTAATCTGATCCTTAAAGAGTTGAAAGTGTCAAAGGACAGTGGTTTAGTAAATATGTCAGCCAAATGATTCTCTGTCGTCACATGGTGTAACTCAATGTCTCCCTTAGTCACATGATTTTTAATGAAGTGAAGCCTAATGTCAATATGCTTAGTCCTTGAATGTTAGATTGGATTCTTAGAAATTCAAATGGCACTATTGTTGTCACAAAGAATTGAGATGGTTCCTATAGATAATCCTAAATCCAATTCCTGCTGTATTAACCAAAGGACTTGGGCCACATAACTCCCTAAAGCAATGTACTCAGCTTTAGCAGTGAAAAGTGCAACAGAGTTTTTCTTTCTACTAGACCAAGAGACTAAAGACTGTCCTATGAATTGGCAAGTTATAGAAGTGTTTTTTCTAACTACCTTACATCTTGCAAAATCAGAATCAGAATATTCAATAATCTCAAAAGAAGTGTTGTACCTAGGGTACCAGATTCCTAAGTTTTTGGGTCCCAAAAAGGTATCTAAGAATTCTCTTAACTGCAATCAGGTGGGATTCCTTAGGGTTAGCCTTAAATCTAACACAAAGACAAACTCTAAACATTATATAAGGTCGGCTAACATTCAGGTAAAGTAAAGATCCGATTATCCCCCTGCACTTCTTCTGATCAACAGAATTACCACTTGGGTCCTTACCCAACTGAACACTGGAGGTCATGGGAATATTAATTGGCTTGACTTTATCAATGTCATACTTCTTCAAAATATCCTTTATGTATTTTGATTGATTTAAAAATATTCCATCATCTAATTATCTTATGTTAAACCCCAAAAAGTAGGACAACTCTCCCATCATACTCATCTCAAACTCTCTACTCATTATTTTAAAAAACTCATCACATAGTCTCTTATCAGAAGATCCAAAAGTATATCATCCACAAAAATCTGAACAATGAGCAAATCATCTCCTACTCTCCTCAAAAAAAAAAGGGTGGTGTCTACGCTTCCCTTAACAAACTCCCTCTATAGTAGGAATGTGTTAAGCCTCTCATACCAAGCTCTGGATGCCTGCTTTAATCCATATAAGGCCTTTTTTAATTTGAAAATATGATTTGGAAATTGGAAACTCTCAGAATCTGGGGGTTGTTCTACAAACACATTCTCTTTTATTATCCCATTTAAAAAAAAAATCTTAATATCCAATTGGAAAAGCTTAAATCACTTATAACAGGCAAAGGCTAATAGCACTCTAATGGCTTCCAATCTAACTACAGAGGCAAAGGTCTCCTCAAAATCTATCTCTTCTATTTGGTTGTACCCCTTAGCCACCAATCTTGCCTTATTCATAACCACCACACCTGAATCATTCACCTTATTCTTAAAGACCCACTTGATTCCAACCACACTATGTCCCTTAGGCCTTTCTACATTCTCCCAAACATCATTCCTAACAAATTAGTTCAACTCCTCCAGCATGGCTAAGATCCAAAACTCATCAGAAAGGGCTTGGTTTATGTTGGTGGGTTCAATCATTGAGATAAAGGCAGATTGGTTCAGTTCCCTCCTAAGTCCATGTCTAGTCCTAACTCAATTAGAAGGGTCTCCTAAGATCAATCTTTAGGGTGACTCGATGAGTATCTCCAATCTCTAGGCAAGGTGTGTGAAGGTTCAACCCTTTCCTCTAGATCTAAATTTTCTACTCCTTGGGTAACCTCTCCTACTTCAGTGTTTTGGAGCTCTACCCCCTTCTCCAGATTTTCTACTCTAGTGGCAACCTCTCCAACATCATCATCATCCTCAACTCTAGGCTTTCTAGGATCAGACTCATCAAACACTACATGTGTAGTCTCTTCCACCACCAAAGTCCTCTTATTAAATACCCTAAAAGACTTCCCATACTAGAATATCCTAAGAACACTCCATTAGATTTTGGGTCAAATATTCCTAAGTGAGATTTCCCATTATTGTGAATGAAGACCTTATAACCAAAGACATGAAGGTGGAAAAGATTGGGCATCCTACCCTTAAGAATCTCATAGGGTGTCTTATATAATTTTGCTCTAACATTCACCCTGTTCAACACATAACAAGCTGTGTTAACTGCTTCAGCCCAAAAATATTTTGAAAGTGAATACTCAGCAAGCATGGCTCTAGCGGCTTCCACTAAGTTCCAGTTCTTCCTTTCAGCTACCTCGTTCTACTGAGGGGTCCTAAAAGCTGAGAAGTTATGGCTAATCCCCTTGTCCTCAAAATAATCTCCAGATCTCTCATTTTCAAACTCTCCCCCATGATCACTATGGGTGGTTAAGATCTCACAACCTAGCTTTTTTGGATCCAAGTGAAGAAGGCTATAAACTCATCAAAAGACTCATTTTTGTGTGACAAAAATCTAATCCAGTGAACCTCGAGTAGTCATCATAATCACAAAACCAAAGACTTTCCCTCCCAAACTGACAGTGCTAATGGGTCAAAACAAATCCATGTGAAGGACTTCTAAAGGTATAGAGGTCCTAATGTCCTTAATGGGGTGAAAAGTGGAGTGGACTTGCTTTCCTAATTGGCAGGCATCACAAAGGTGGTATTTTGAAAACTTAAGCTTGGGACACCTCTAACTAGGTCTTTTTGGGTCACTTTCCTAAGGGATTTTATACTGGCATGACATAATCTCATGTGCCACAACCATGAATCATCAACAACAATTTTTAAGAAAAATGAAGCAGCACATTCAATGTTATTTAAATCAAGCATTTAAATGTTGTTGATCTGCTTTCCCTGTAAATAGTGTTATTATTTAAGCTTATAATGCATGAATTTGCCAAAAAATTAATGATAAAATCCTTATCGAAAAGCTGACTGATGCTGAGTAGGTTGTGTTTCAATCCATTTACAAGCAAAATATTTCAATCATAAGGTTCTTGGAATTACCAATTATACCTGAGCCTACCACCTTCTTGGTGGTGTTGTCTTGAAGAGTAACCTTGCCTCCCGTCCTGATCTCTAGCAAAATGAATTGATTAGCGTCGCCAGTCATATGTCAAGAGCGTCCGCTGTGTAGGTACCACATGCTTTCACGAGGACTTTTTTAAGAGCTTGCTTGTAAAATCATCAAATGTCAGATTTTAGAACCCAAACCAGTTTGGGTCCCTTCTTATGGAAAGTAGAATGTAATGCATGTGTGCTATGTTGTGAATCATGCAATTTTGTCTCCAAATCCAACGTGTACCATGGTGAATGGTGCAAGTGTGTGCTATGTGTCCTAACATGCCACATGAAAAACATCTAACTCCAGGAAAAGGATGCACTAATCTATGGTGATGCTTTTTATGTAATGTATGAGATGAAATTTTTTGTTTTCAAAAGCTTTTAAATTTTTTATTTTTTATATTCTTTTTCTAAATCAGCATGGGATATTTTTAAAGAATCATGGGAAAGAGATAAATCAGCATGCTTTTTGTTTAATGCATCAAACTCATCAAGTAAAGCCATGCGATTAGAATCTATAGTAGAATGATCTTTAAGAAGAATTTCATGCTCTTTTTGTAAATTAAAAAATTTCAATTTTAAGCTAGCATGAGTTTTTTTAAGTTTCCTATATGATGCATGATTTTTTTTAGAAACTTCAAGGAGTTGCTCATAGGTTAATTCACATACCTCTTCTTGGTCATCTTGAGCAAGATGATTGTCTGCCATTAAGCACAAATTTTTTGTCTCCTCTTTTAGTTCAATTTTAGATGAATCTGATGCAGAATCCGCCCAGAATGCCTTTTGGAATTTCTTTTTGTCCTTCCTGAACTTAGGTTTCTCCTCACCTTTTTCCTTGCTTGGGTTAGATTTAAGTGACGGACAATCAGCTTTGACATATCCTAATTTTTTGCATTCAAAACAAATCATATCATTAGAATTCTTAAATTTTTTATTTCCCTTACCTTTGCTCCACTTCTGATGGTTCTTCTACTTCTTCCTTAGAAAGCTTTTGAATTGCCTTCTAATTAAGGAAACATCATCGCTCTTAGACCCAGAAGAGTCAGAGTCCGTGTTGTTGGCCTTCAAAGCCACCATTTTCTCCTTTCTTTTCTCATCTGCATTGAGATTTCTTTGATTCACTCCTTGCTCATAAGAAATGAGTGAGCCAAGTAAGTTGTTAATCGAATTGGTATTCAAATCTTTAGATTCAGTAATTGCAGTGACTTTAGCATCATAAGTGGAAGGTAAGCATCTCAAAATTTTGTTAACATTTTCATAATTAGTGAATTCTCTTCCTAAAGCATGTAATGAAGTAACAATCTGAGTAAACCTTGTATACATTTTAGAAATTGATTCAGAAGGTTTCATACGAAAAAGTTCGTAATCATGAAAAAGAATATTTAAACGGGATTGCTTAACTTCATTGTTTCCTTCATAAGCAATACAAAATTTTTCCCAAATTTCTTTCCAGTAAAACAAGTAGAAACACGCATATAATCTTCAGATTTTAAAGCTTAGAAAAAACAATTCAAACACTTTGCATTAAGTTGCACAAGATCATGTTCATCAAAAGTCCATGTAGTAAAAGGAACTACAATTTTAATTCCATTAAGATCACGAGAAGGTGGTGAGTAACCTTCTTTAACAAGCATCCACAAGCGATAATCAATTGATTGTAAAAATGTAGACATGTGAGTTTTCCAAAAATCAAAAGGGATATTATCAAATAAAGGTGGTCGGGTAATAAAATACCCTTCCGTAGTATTATAATTTTCGTTGTTAGCCATGGATCAAAAATTCAAAAAATTTTCAAACTTAGTTTTTATAAATCCCACTCTAATACTACATGAAAGATCATTAGAGATGTCAAGCCCTTAAGAACTAGCACAAGGCTAACCAAGAGGAAACGTGAATTGGTATTTTAAAAATTTCTTAAACCGAAACACAATCATAAAATAAAATCACAACAGAAATCAAAGTGCGAAAAAATAAATAAATGCTAAAGCAGTAAAAATAGAACATAGATTTATAATGGTTCGGTCAACTCGACCTACGTCTACTCCCTGGAGGCACCCTCTGAGTATTGCACTAAAAAGTGACTCTTCTTTTTCTCCCACAGTAAGGCGGAGAAGCCCTTACAAAACCTCCTTTCCGCCAACCCCGGCGAGGCAGAGAACCTGATTCCTTTTGTTTCCTCCTGAAGCAGGGAGAGAACCTCGATCAATTGTTGAAGCTCACCTCTCTCAACCCTTCCAAGGACAAGAGACTAAGATGGAAGAAGAAGTGGAACAATATTGGAGCAACCCTTGTGAATCCCCCTCATAAGCTCCCCCTCACAAAATCTTCTCTCTCTCTCTCCCTCTCTCTCCCTCTTCTGTAGGCTTTCTCAGGACAAGACAGCAGATAAAGATCTTACAAAATGTTAGATAAGAGCCCTTAAATAGAAGAGATTTGGAATAGCTCATTAATTGCAACTTGCCAACTTTATCATCCAGGATGATATAAATATCATCCCGACCGATCAGTTCAATTTAAGCCTAATCAGCTAGGATGATCTGGGATGAATAGAAGAAATTCATTCATATCATCCAGGCTGATACCATATCATCCTGTACGATTAGTTCAAATCGCATATTATCAGCCAGACCATCGCTCTGAAAAGAAGGTCTGGACGATTCAAAATTACCTTGATCGTCCGGGCCAATCTCACGATCATCCCAGATGATTAGTTCAAAACTATGAAAAATTGTTAGGTACATGGCCCTGAATAATAGATGGCCGATGTTTATCGGCCTAAACTGCCTAAAATTTGAGCTAACCGATATTGATCGTCTAGAAACAACTAAGGTTTTTGAAATTATCGTCCCAGACGATCCTGTGATCATCTAGGACGATGTGATCATATCAATCAAGCCTTAATTTCTTTCCTTAATTACCATATTAATTTAGGCATGATTGTGCCAAATCGTCCAGGCCGATGTACTGGATCAGCCTGGCAGATGTCCAAAAATAAATCTTACCTAAATAGATCTGGCGGTTGATTCTTTCTGATTTGAGCCTATCATCCTGGCCGACATAAGGATCGTCCAAGATGATGTGCTTAATGATGGCTGCCTTAACCAGAATGCCCTAATTAAGGCTTCTATTTTTAGTCTAATGGTCCTGGCCGATATGGATATCGTCCATGCCGATGTAGTCAAAATAGAAAACCATAGAAAAACCCTCAAGTGTGTGTGAGCAAGGTTACTTAGCATCAGGAACAACTTTTACAATTGACTCAAGAAACGGAAAATATTACAGACTGACTCAAACTAAATATTCCCAATCTTGAGCTGGCTTGAGTTGTACTGGATCTTATGGACCTGAAAAGTTAGTAGGAAAGGCAGTCATAGAAAAATATGAATCATTTTCTATCATCAAAAGTCTATTTCATGATCTCAGATTTGTAACAGACCCTAGTCCTCTGTGTTGGGCATATTTCAACCCCACCATATGATCACCTACTAGTGGTGGATAACACCATTTATGGAACCACCCTAGTGTTCACTCAACCTTGATTCCCTAACGTTTGGCCCTCTCTTTCCTTAAAATCAAAATCTTCAATTCCATCCTTCTATCCGGTCAATGCTAATATATGCACTAGAACTTCATTCTACCGCATATATTGGGAATCTATTTGTTAACCTTAGTTTTCCATGAGGTCACTAAGACCAACTTGGGTTTCTTCTTGGTGACCTAATGATTGGAAAGTGTCCACTTACTAATCATTTAGGTCCTAGGTAAGACCCAATTCACTCTCCATCAAACTCAACTCCACCTTTAAATCCAATTCTTGGTTCAACTACCAATCAACATTCAATTAACTTCCAATCAAGATTCAATCAATTCCCAATCAACATTTAATCAACTTCTAAATCCCATCCAATCATCAACAATCATCTTTTTTATTGTTAATGACATTAAGAAGCCTCTCCTAACCATCTAAATCCAAAATCTAATCCAATTCCAAATTTTTAAACCAAATCCGATGGCTAATGACTAAGGACCCGAGACGCTTTTGAGGAGAATTTTGAAATCCTATGGAACTCAGTCTAATGAACTTTGATTTAGGGTTTATCAATTGCATATTGTTTAGGCATGTTTTTAAGGTTAACCATCTAAATTTAAGATCAATCAAATATTCCTAGCCCTTGAAACTGAATCTTTTCTCAAATGTTGCAAAACCTTCAAATATTTATGGAATATGCCACTGGATCTTTTACCTAGTAGAATTTGACCTTCAAGCTTCCTCCAAACCCTATAATTACTTCCAAACCTTTGATAATGATATGACAAACATTAAATTGCATTTTTATATATATATAAATTTTGATTGCATAAAGTGATGTCTTGAAATCTTAAACATAGATTGAACTATTTTGATAGGTTTGATTGGGAGGGTTAATGAGTAATTACCTTAATTATTTATTAACCAATTTGTTAGTCATTCAATTTAATTTTATCTTTTGTATGTGTTTGGTACACACATCACTTAGCCTAGATTCTCATAGATTTAACGACTTCATTGTGTTATGTTTTTGCATTTATGTGTTAAGTCAAAGGGTTAGTAGAACCTTGATTCAAACCTACTTAACTTACTGATATCATTAAGGACTTATGTAAATAACTTAGAAAAATTATAATAACTAGGATGCATATTCCCTTAACTTGAAACTTTGAACACACAAACATAATGGCATTGCCTACCCAAAGAAAATTTTTCACTGTTTTTTTATGTCATTAGGCTCCTTAATTAATCTACTAATGTTTAAATCCTTAAATAAGCATGTAAACTTCAAAAATTTCTAATAAATCAAAATTAAATCGAAAAATTACATGTTATACCTCTAACTAACCATATTTTAATCATTAATCAGAAAAAAATAAAACCATTTTAATTTGACATCAATTTTAAGAATGATTTAATTTTAATTAAATATCATTATTTAATTAAATTAAATAATTAAAAATTAAAAAAAAATGTCAAACACTTGATAATCCCTCCTTAGAAAACTTTTGATGTTTGGATGTGATTTTAAGAAGTTTCGAATTCATTTGGGTTGAAACCATTAAGAAGATCTTCAATTAAAATAATTTTAAAATTAAATAAATACCCAAACTTCCAAAAATCATAAAAAAAATATTAAAAATTCTAAATTGATCAAACTCAATAGAATTGAACTCAAATTAAATTTTAAGATTTTACGAAAATGTTAAACCTTCAAAAAGTAGTCAAAATAAAAAAATTCAACAATTTGGTTAAAACTTATGTCAAAATAAAGTCAAAATTTCAAAAATTCATAACTTTTGTTATAAAACTCTAAACTGAGCATACTAATAGTCTAACTAATCATAAACTCTAATATTTATTAGAAATCTGAAACCTTTAAATTCTACTTTAATTCAAAAAGTTAAATCTTAACCCCTTAATTAACACATTTAAAAAATCTAATAATTCTAAAAAAAAATCATATTTCATTAAAATACCAAAAAATCTAATTTTTTTAATAAAATCACTTAACCAACATTCTAATACGTAACAACCACTTCGAAAATGAAGTTTACTAGATGGGCTTCTCTGTTTTGCAGGGCAACATGTCCTAAGGAGGCATAGATTCTCAAGCCTCGTGGTACAATGCCACGAATGAATTTAATGGAGTGTAAAAAGTAAAAATTAAGTCAATTTTAATTTTTTTTTAAAGTTTTATATATTTAATTCAACTACATCAACAAGGCTTTTAGGATTGACTAACCCGGGCTACGGGGTTACGTGCACTAAGGAGGCCTGGTTCCTCGAGCCTTATGGCATAATGCCACAAACTTGTTGATTAAAAACATAAATTAATCTAACTTTTAAACAATTCTTAATTAAATTAATTAATATTAATCCATCCTTAATTTCTAACCAACTAAATATACTTAATTAACCCGAATTGGTACTAGATAATCTAGGCCTACGAGGATATTAATTTAGAGCCAAGGAAGGTAAAATAAACATTACGACCTCAATGAGTAACAAATGTAGAAATCATCTAACAATTAAAATACATCCAAATCAATATTTAAAATATTAATACTTAAACTCAAACATAAAGTTCCCCTTCAACCTTTAACAAACTCAAACAATAGATAATCTTAACAAATAACCTAGTTTAGGATCAACCCCAGCCACACGACCTTTATTACATACTTTAGATAAATTGCTAGTACAATCGACTCTAGATTTAGGCTAGTCCGATGTTTACTTTTCTGCTATGTGCTAGTTTTTTTTTTAATTTCACTGCATGTTTTGATTAAAATTGATTGGTGTGTTTGTTTATTTTTACAGCACTATGTTGATTCATGATGTGATTGGTGATTAGATTACCCATAGGTTAGAAATGATCTAGATGCTCACTGAAGTTTCTACAAGTGGCTATGAATAAATATAACTGCTACAGGTGCTTCATCTTCTTATGCCCCAAAATAAAAAGACCGTAGCCAAGAGTGTTTATTTCTCTCTCTCTCTCTCTCTCTCTCTCTCTCTCTCTCTCTCTATATATATATATATATATATATATATATATATATATATATATATATATATATATATATATATATATATATATATATATATATATATATATCTGCCTATGAATAAAATTTGATTTATTAAATGCTTAGGATTACCCTATAGGAGAGTGTATAATTTTCATTTTCATATTAATGTAATTTATTCGAGTATTGAGTTGTGAAAGTTGCACTTTGAGTTTGAGATATGCGGATCCAAAGTTAGATTCTAAAGAGGAAAACATACCGCTTCAAGGAATAGTCTTTTTCAATGGAAGCCTAAATTTGGATCACTTTTTATACCAAAAGTGGAAAGAATAACCTCCCCTTCGGGTGAAGAGTTTTCTTTCCCATTTGGGTATTCAATTACGAAGAATCCAAGAAGCCCAAAGGAGAGAAGACCAAGGAATTGAAGTCAAAGAGAACCAACTTAAAGTCACTTGCGTCTATATTAGAATCTGAATTGTTGTTAGTGGTGCCCGACCACTTTTAATTTTACAGACCCTACGTTGTAATAAGTGAGGCATTTACCTATGAACTTTACTTTAAGCAATTAATTATATTGACGTATTTAGCTTGATGTGATTGTGATTAGGATTTTTCCTGCTTTTTCTAATTTTTTAGCATTTGTGTGCCATTTTTTATTAAGCCTAGATACGCGAGACTTGTGACGGTGTGAAAATTCTTCTACTCATAATTAACATTTAAAATTTTAAGAATTAAATAACATGAAAGATAATAATCTAGGGAATGAGCCAGAGATTGTTTGGGGTCACATGCATATCAACACATCTTCATTTCCTTGTTTGAAGACACTTCCTCGCTTGAGGGTAGAGTTTATATAATCTGACCTATGAGGATGAGGTGCTGAATTTAAGAAAGCTAGTCTTCTAAAAAAATATTTTTGAGCCTTTTTAAAATTTTAAGCATTTATGTTTTGAATATTCTGACCAGCACGTATTGCATTATAAATATATTTATAAGAGTCTAATTCTTAATTTCATCTACTTTAGTATTTTCATCCAACATAAGTCAATGGGCCACTAAGAAAATCTCTAGACTTTGGCCCCAGCTCTCCAAAACTTTAATAAAAATATCCCCACCACTCTTTCATAAAATGACCAGACTCATGGAATTTTGTCTGGGTCATCAAAACTCAAGGGAAGGTTGTTGGTTAGCTAGCTTCCCAATCCAGGCCGGGGTAAGTCCAAATTTTTGAATTGCATTAGTAAGGTTCATGTCACCATTATGTGGTGCCCAATTTATATTTAAGATCCGTGGAAAATTTTTAATCTTAAGACCTCAACCACCATGATTACAACCTTAAATTTCTTATAAAAGCTCAACTCAAACAAATATTTTTCTCAATTTAGACTAGGTTGAGACACTTCTGGATTATTCCACAATCCCAAAGTGCCCCCTACTCTTTTTACTTTGACTCTAAAAATAAGTGTTCGATCTTGCTCCATTCCATGTTGAAATTCCAAAATCCAACTCATTTGATATCACTCCCAAAAATTTATTAAACAAAATTTCATCATTATTTTAATCGAGAGTATTTATAGGAAATTTAAATTTTTTACAACATAATTAACTACGAGGGCTTGTGCTCAAAAGAAATTTAGAATTTACATCCACCTTTTCAAAATCATTTTTAACAATTCAAAATTATCCTTCTTTGGGAAAATGAAATCAATAATGACCATTATCATCATATTTCATCGATAGATAATGGGTGATATTTTCTCTCCTTGGAGGGATATATCATTCACTATTGTGATATGGAATATGAAATTAATCTCTCATCGGAATTATAGTGGTTGAATATTTATAGAATCTCATTTCCACACCTCGGATCGTATGTGATTCTTACTTGAATATAACTACTACAATTGGGATGACAAGTTTCAGTTTCATCATCTGAACGTGTTAGCAAGCAATATTTTTGCCTTAATTGGAAATATATTATTTATAATGTGGTTTTTGATGTTAATACTGTAAATTTAAAAATTAGATTTCCCAAATAAGATTAAGTTTTTCAAAATCCTCTTTTAAACTTCCACCAATAGGGATGAGACCCCGGTACAACGCCTATGACGAGGCGGGTAATCACCTAAAGCCTCATTTCATCATTCGTGGAGTACCAAAAAATTGTCTATACACACTTTTATTAGCATGGTAGGATGGGAACCGAATACGACGACTACGGTTAAGCAGGATTACTTATAAGTACCTGTATGAGGGGAAACGACTCTGTTTTCAAGCAGGCACCCTCGCCAAATACATGGACATGGTGTATATGGACACCTAAAATACAATTCTTTGGTGGGAATGAAGACACGGTCATGGTGTATATGGAAACCTAACATACACTGCTTTATTGCGCATAGTGGGAAGGCTCAAACTCTTATGATATGCTGGGAGGTTGACAAAATTTTTGGTGAACCACTTGAACAAATTTTGGAAAGCAAGAGACTTTATTTAAATATTTATTTGAACAACAAAGGGAATAAATTCGTACTTGAATAAATAAGAAAAATATTTAACATCACATTTGAGCTTGCAAATAAACTACAATGAATACTTGAAGAGAACCTATGTTGAACTCAAATGAACAAGGACTTGTGAACTTGAGCTTAAATAACATAACAAAGAACTTTGACATGAACTTGAATTGAACAAGACTATAGAGAACTTAAACTCAAATGAATGTATAACATGAGACTGTACTTGCAAGCCATTGAACGACTATGAACACGAACAAAAATGAACCTCAGGGAACATGTCACAAGACACTAAATAGTGAATTGGATCTACAAATAATAAGTTCACAATTACATTAAAACCATAAATGTTGGAGGGTCTAAATCACACAAATGAGAGTCAAAGAACAACATAAAGAGCTTCAAACAAATGTTAAAAATCACTAGACTGGTCAAAACATAAGCATCAATAATTATCATATAGACTATGATCTATTCTCAAAAGCATGAACAAAGGATTTATGGTGCAACGATATGTCCAATGCTACAACAAAGGAACTTCAACTTACACATAAACATCATAAAACCTGTAATTGCCAACCTAATTCACTTGTAGGACAGAGCTAAAGAGAATTAATGATTTGGTGATAAGGAAGCATGTGTAGCCCCTGAAACTTCATAAGTCACCTACAAATAATGATGCTTGGTTTGTAGAACCCATATCAGTTATGCAAGCATGATTATCTATAAATGATGGATGATATAGATACAAAAGAGAGCATAACTTGGTTGAAAAGAATGACTTGAAAATTCTCAATGAATACCATTACCGGTAATAAAATACATATAGTGTAGCATACGACAAGTACTAATGCTTATTAATGACAAAAAGGAATTTGTCATATACATAACAAGTCTATAAATGCTAATCAGCAATAAGTAGTGGATGCTACGACACACTTATAGTTGAGAACCGTGCAATGATAGTTGAAAAGTACCAATTCCTTGCAATCAAAAGAGATTTATATACAACAAATATAAGCTCTTATGAGCTACTATAGGAAGCTTGCCCTGAAAGTAGGAGATTCATTAGTGCACTATGATCCATATGCAGAAAGAAATAAGTAGTGCACGATAGTCTACCTATTCAAAATGGATAAATGACCATAGTATGACGCCACAACATCAGATCTGCAACCCGTATACAAGCAGACAGAAGGCATGTACAAGCTTTCAAATATAATATTACATTGAAATTATGGTCACGCACACAACTGAGCAGCATTAAATATCTCAAAAATCTACCACACACACAGCATAATTTATATACACATAGGTACATAAAAGGGAAATGCAATTGCAAAACCAGTATAGGCCCCAACAAGCGTATTGTAGGAACAGACGTGATATCTAGGAATATTGTGCAAGTTAATAAATTTGAACCCAATCCTCTAAAGTAGGTAAATAGGAGTCGACAAGGTTCAACATATACTTATAAAATACCCCAAAATATATGCATGGGCCTTGGTGAGCATGTTATGGGTACACACATAATATCTAGGAATATTATGCGGATCAATAAATGAATGTAGTTCGAGCCTTATCCTTCTATATGTATGGATAGAAGTCGATATGGCTCAAATTATCAAAAAGATATAAAGTCAGGGTATCGATCAGAATATCTATTTTATATGCTCATATAAGGCCTTCAAGGCCTCAAACGAAGAAAATTCATTAACCAAACCACAAAGCCAGTAACGAACTTGATCCTCTATCAACAAATTGGTAGTGTTAACAAGGTTTAATTCATAAATAGAAATGACCTCAAATACTCCGATGATGGTCGTGTTGAATGCAAATTTCAATCGAAGGGGTATATTTCAAAATGCCCTCAAACTTTCACAATATTCAAATAATTTCAAGTGACTTTGATGTTGCCCTGATGATGGCCATGTTGAATGCAGATCTCAACCAAAGGGGTTAATTTAAATATTACAAAATGCCCTTAAACTTCAATAAAATTCAAATAATTTCAAGTTGAATGTGCACAAATGTCACTAAAAAGTGCTTTGAAATCACTTGAAAGTTCGTTAGGGATGTTAAGCCCTATAGAACTGGCCCAAGGCTAAATAAAAGAGAGGTGAATTGGTTGTTTAAAGTTCTTTTAAAACAAAACTACAAACCAAAATCACCACAAAGAAAATAAATGCGGAAATTAATTCCGGAAGCAATAATAAGAAAAGAACACACCGGATTTATAGTGGTTCGGTCAAACCTTGACCTACGTCCACTCCTTGGAGGCACCCTCCAAGTATTGCACTACAAAAGTGTCTCTTCTTTAGCCCCCACAGCTAGGTGGAGAAGCCCTTACAAAATCACTTCCACCTTCACTTGTGCGGCGGAGTCACCGAGTCCTTTTACACAAAAGAGATCTTCTTCTTTGGTGAACTTCCCTCAAGACAAGCCTTTAATCCGATGGTACTAAGGTGCGAGTTCGCCGGAGCAACCGTGTGGATCTCCCACCACACTCCCTTGAGTTCCTCCCCCTCACAGGATCTTATCCCTCTCAAACTCCACCCTTTCCTCTTTCCATTTCAAGCTTTATCTTCAAGTTTCCCCCACAAGAACGAAGCTACAATGGCTGCCAAAGACACTTACAAAGTGCCTTGTCATAGCTTAAATAGAAGCTCTCAAAACGAGCTCATTAATGCAAGTTGTCACCATTATCGTCCAGGACGATAGGCATATCTTCCTCGCTGATCAGTACAAATTCAGCTCATAAGCCCGGGAAGAATTGGGATGATTAGAAGAAAATTGGTTACATCGTCCTAGACGATATCACGATCGTCCAGGCCGATTAGTTTAAAACTGATTTCAATCGTCCTGATCATCGCCCTCAATTCAAGCTGTCCGATGTAGATCGTCCCGGACGATGTGATCGTATCAATCAACCATTAATGCTTTCCAAAGATACCAGATCAATTTAGGCATAATTGAGTTAGATCGTCCTGGACAATAAGAATATCGTCCTGGCTGATTTCCTAAAACAAAGAATTTCTAAACTCATTATGGCGGTTGATTCTTTCTGAATTGAGATTATCATCCTGGCCGATACGGGTATCGTCCAGGACGATCCGTTAATGACGGCTGCCTTAATGAGGATGCCCTAATCAGGGTTTCTGATTTTGGACATATCATCCAGGACGATATAAATATCGTCCCGGCCGATATTACTAAAAATAGAAATTTTATAAGGAACACCAGGAACTCTTCCAAGTTACAAAACAACAGATCCCTCATCCAATACAACAGACTCAAGAAAGGAAAAAGATTACAAACTGACTCAGACCTAGTCTACCCAATCTTGAGCTGATTCCAAATTGCATTATGATCGTGTGGACCTGAACCGTTAGCACATAAGGCAATCGTAGAGAAATAACGAATATTTACTATCATCAAAATCATAAAACATAGATCCGCAATAATCTCCCCCTTTTTTATGATGAAAAAACATTCAATTTGAATTTTCGAAAAAAGAAATTCCTCCTAATATCCCCCTCACTAGAAAAAATCCTTTTAAAAAAATAGGGGAGATCAAAATATTTTTATTGTTTTTAATTTTTTGAAAACAAGATACAAAAACGATAACAGTACAAAAATTCAAATTCAACAATTCAACAATAAGTTCTCCCTCTTTGACATTATCAAAAAGAGAGGAGGCACAAACAAAAAATAAAACGAACAAAAAGCATTCTCTGATCTAGTGAAAAAACAAATATTCTTAAAATGATAAAGTTACCTCTTGGTTTTAATCAAAATCATAGTAGAATCGGATTTGACAACGCATAGCCCAGAAAAGGTTAGAAACTCAGAGATTGATAATCCAAACTCAAGTTCTTTAAAAAGGCTAAAAAACTTTTTAATTCAATATCTAAATCATAAAATAAATTAGAGAAAGAAACAAACATTTTTTCAAAAAATTCCTTCCATAAAATCTATCTAATAGAAGATCAATACACAAATTTTTGAATCAAGAATCAAGATTTTTAAACTCAAGTATCAAATTTATCAAGGGTTTTCTTAAGTTTTTTAAGAAGTACAAGAATGGTAAGCATTAACTTTGTGGGCTCATTCTATGTCTCTTGATAATTGGTTGGCACACTACGCATCTTTTGATACACTTTATGTATTCTATATTTTTAATTTGGCGTCTTTGCGCATCTTTTATTTTTGGCATCATTGGCCAATTTTTTTTAATATGTTTCCTTTCTTAAATCTTAAAAACAAAGGAAAGCGAATTTCTTGATTAAGAAAATTTTGAGTTAGATTCAAAAACCTACAAAAGATTCCTATGCGATAAATAAAATGTAGCGAGATAAAAAAAATTTTGTTTCAAAAACTAATTTAAAAGATGAAAAAGATTTTAAATCAAAAGTAGGATAACCTCTTTTAGAAAACAGAGATTGAGAAAAAATAATGAGTTTCCTTCCTTCGACTGTTTTAGAGAAGTCAAACACAACTTATCAAAGATTTCAAGAAACAAAAAAACAGGAAGTAGATTTTTCATTTTTAAAAAAGTGAATGTGTGTGTTGATCAGAAAAAAACTTTCACGAAAAAAAAAAATTTCAAAGAATAAACAAAACTAAAAAATAAAAATAAATAAAAGAAAAACACAAAAACACAACACAAAAACACGAAAGGCTCTTAACCATTATCTTTCTCCTGGTCTAATGCTTTAGAGACCAGATCTGCCCATGAGATTTTTTGCCTTTCATTATTTTCCCAGTTTAAATTTTGCTTCGCCTTGCCCTTTTCTTTCGTAGGAAGAATTTTTAAATTAGGGCACTGATTTTTCATATGTCCAGGCTTCCTGCATCGAAAGAAGATAACGTTAGAAGAAATATGGACATCCTTACCACTTTTACCTTTTTTCCACTTTTGCTTATGCTTTGATGAGCTTTGCGATTAGCTCTACAAGTCATTGTTATCGTCACCAACTAAGCTTCCTGTTTCCGTATCTTCAGCTTTTAGAACGATCGTTTCACCTGCTTCCAAAAGTTTCTGACCCAAACCTTGCTCGTAGGCAATGAGTGAGCCAATCAAATTATCAATAGAATAATCATTCAAATCTTTTGATTCACAAATAGCAACAACTTTGGCATCAAACTTTTCAAGTAAACAACGAAGAATTTTATTAACTTTTTAAAAATTTGAAAAATATTTTCCTAAAGTATGTAATGAGTTTATAACTTGAATGAATCTAGTATACATGTCTAAGATCGTTTCAAAAGGTTTCATGGAAAATAATTCAAAATCATGCATTAATAAATTCAACTTGGATTGCTTGATTTCACTAGTGACTTCGTATATGGTATACAATTTATCCCAAACTTCCTTACCGGTAGTGCACGAGTATACTAACATAAAATCATCAGAATTTAAAGCACATAAAAAGCAATTTAAAGACTTTGCATTCAGTTGAGCATTAAGTTATTTTTCCCTGTTCGATTGATTAAAATTGTGATTATGATTTTATCAGTTTTAACTCCATTAACAATACGTGACGGTGATGAATAACCAGTTAAAATCATAAGCCACATGCGAAAATCAATCGATTGCAAGAAAATAGACATGCGAGTTTTCCAAAAATCAAATGACATATTTTTAAATAAAGGAGGTCTGGTAATTGAATAACCTTCTGCAAAATCACGATTAGCCATGGACCGAAAAATTCAAAAGCTTTCAAAAACTTATTTTATGAATGAAGCTCTGATACCACTTGAAAGTGCACAGATGTCACTAGAAAGTGCTCTGAAATCACTTGAAAGTTCATTAGGGATGTTAAGACCTATAGAACTGGCCCAAGGCTAAATAAAAGAGAGGTGGATTGGTTTGTTTAAAGATCTTTTAAAACAAAACTACAAACCAAAATCACCACAAAGAAAACTAAATGCGGAAATTAAATGCGAAAGCAATAATAAGAAAAGAACACACCGGATTTATAGTGGTTCGATCAAATCTTGACCTACGTCCACTCCTTGGAGGCACCCTCCAAGTACTGCACTACAAAAGTGTCTCTCCTTTAGCCCCCACAGCTAGGCGGAGAACCCCTTACAAAATCACTTCCACCTTCCCCGGTGCGGCGGAGTCGCCGGATCCTTTGACACCAAAGAGATCTTCTTCTTTGGTGAACTTCCCTCAAGAAAAGCCTTGAATCCAATGGTACTAAGATGCGAGTACACCAGAGCAACCGTGTGGATCCCCCACCACACTCTCTTGAGTTCCTCCCCCTCACAGGATCTTCTCCCTCTCAAACTCCACCTTTTTCTCTCTCCCTTTCAAGCTCTCTCTTCAAGTTTCACGCACAAGAATGAAGCTACAATGGCTGCCAAAGACACTTACAAAGTGCCTTGTCATAGCTTAAATAGAAGCTCTCAAAATGAGCTCATTAATGCAAGTTGTCGCCACTATCATCCAGGACGATAGGCATATCGTCCTGGCCGATCAGTACAAAATTAGCTCATAAGCCCGGGACGAATTGGGACGATCAGAAGAAAATTGGTTACATCGTCCTGGCCGATATCACGATCCTCCAGGCCAATTAGTTTAAAACCGATTTCAATCGTCCTGATCATCGCACTGAATTCGAGCTGTCTGATGTAGATCGTCCAAGACATCATCCTGGCCGATCAGGAGATCGTCCCGGACGATGTGATCGTATCAATCAACTATTAATGCTTTCCAAAGATACCAGATCAATTTAGGCATAATTGAGTTAAATCGTCCAAGACGATAAGAATATCGTCCTGGCCGATTTCCTAAAACAAAGAATTCCTAAACTGATTATGGCGGTTGATTCTTTCTGAATTGAGATTATCGTCTTGGCTGATACGAGTATCGTCCAGGCCGATCCGTTAATGACGGTTGCCTTAATGAGGATGCCCTAATCAGGGTTTCTGATTTTGGACATATCGTCTAGGACGATATAAATATCATCCCGGCCAATATTATCAAAAATAGAAATCTTATAGGGAACACAAGGAACTCTTCCAAGTTACAAAAAAACAAATCCCTCACCCAATACAACAGACTAAAGAAAGGAAAAAAGATTACAAACTGACTCAGACCTAGTCTACCTAATCTTGAGCTGGTTCCAAATTGCAGTCTGATCGTGTGGACCTGAAACGTTAGCACATAAGGCAATTGTAGAGAAATAAGTAATATTTGCTATCATCAAAATCATAAACCATAGATCTGCAACACAAGTGACTTTAATGCCACCCTAAATTATATTCATATTGAATGTAGATCTCAACCGAAAAGTTTAATTCTACATATTTCAAAATGTCATCCCAAATACCCATGAAAGCTCAAAAACTCCCAAAAAATCATCTAAAACCAAAATATTTAATGCTGAAATCAAACCATAAATCACTTAAAGTAATACCCATCCACCTTCGCAATAATTTACTAGGGTAGATAAATTCAAAATTTACTTCAACTCATATAAAGCTAATGTCTAGTCAAAAATATCACTAAGATCCATTCTCAAATAATCTCCTATTAATAAGGATGAGGTATATGTCCTATAACCAATGATTTTTCCACCAAATGGCACCACATGAGAAATGATTATGACCCAAGGTCCTTTGAACTGAGTGGTTTTGCTACCGAAAGGCACCATGAGATAGCGTTTATGATTAGAGTCAATACGTTTCTTAGTGACATCAAATCCTTAAGATATAAATCAATATGATATAATTGATAGGGCACAAAGCCCACTATTAGCTAAGGTGGATTCAAAATGCAATGCATGTTAATTAACTTTATGAAAAATATAAAATGTATGAAGAAGTTTTAAAAAGACTTAAAAATAATATTATCCTAGAGATTACATGATATATTTTTAACAGAACTACATCCTAATAGGTCAAGCGGTCTGCTAGAACTTATAGGCAATGAGGTGTCTAAAAAGGAAGAGAATATTCAAAATGTATAAATACAGACTCTTGGTGGTCCCGAGCTTACCTCTTAAGTCATTAGAATTTTAATGTGAGCTTAAAATTTTAATTTAAAGTAGAAAATATTATTTTTTGTACCCTTACAAGCCTCTATGTATCCAGGCTAAAATAAAATTGACATGCAAGAAAAGAAACCAGGAAAAGAAAGTAATTTTATGCTCAAATAAAGTACAGCAATTAAGTCAATTAAATTATATAAAATAAATGTTCATGTGACAAGTGTCACTTAATTTTATAACATAGGGTCTGCAAAAAATAAAAGTGGCAGTGTACCACTAACAACAACTTATATTCAAATCCTAGGACAGACACAAGTGACCTTGAGTGGGATATCGCAATTAACCAATCTGAAATTTAATTGGAGATTCTAATTAATTCCTCTTCCTAAATAAGCTTGTCATTAATTTGGAAATCTGAATTCATATTTAAAAGCCTTATATTCCTTTCCTAAATTATTAGGTTTGAAAGTTTGTTTTGGTTATTAGACCTTATAAAATAATCCCAAAACTAACTAAGAGGGCGGGGGGGGGGGGGGGGGGGGGGGGTTAATTGGTTATTAAAAAAATTTATTATATTTTTGAAGTTAAATTAAAAATTCTGAAACTTGCAGTTGTTTATAGAAATGATTATCACAAATGATTTTCCAACCAAAAAATTTTAAGTACAAAAAAATAAAAAATGCAGGAAAAAATTAAAGTAATAAAAGAACACCAAATTTTATATTTGTTCGGTCCAACTAAACCTACATCCACTCTCTGGAGATTCCTCCGGATATTACACTAAACAATATTGAATCTCCTTTTGCCCCCCACAGCGAGGCGGAGAATCCTTTACAAACTTTCCTCCACTAACCCAGTATGGTAGAGAATCATTTCTTTTTTACACTCTCCAAATAATGGCAGCGTACCATCATGCCTTTTTTCACTTGTCTGGTGAAGGCAAAGAATCATCGTGTTTTACACTCTCTAAGTGATGGCAGCATACATTCACATTCTTTTTCACCCTTCTAGTGATGGCAGAGAACCTTGATCTAATCTTGAAGGTTCTCTCTCAATAGCCACTAAAGAAGTGGGCATAAACATGAAGAAAACAAAGAGATCCTTACTTTTGGGCAACCTTATGAATCCCTCACAACTCCCCTTCATTAGATCTCTCACTCTTCACTCACAAAATTTCTCCCAAACACACTATCAATGGTCCATCTCAAGAGAAACTCAAAGTAAAGGATTATAAGACAGTTTTTAGGACTCTTTATTGAGAAAACATGTGAAAAGCCATCCAAAAATTGAAGTTTTTAAGAGAACCATCCTGCAATCGTAATGTATAATCATTGATCGTCTAGAACGAACGGTTCAAAAAATGAAGGTTTCCTTCAATACAAACTTGGATAAACTCAATTTTGCACATTGTCAATCATCTATATGAATTCACATCATATTATATGAACAAATCAAAAAATGAATGTGTTTGTTCGGTGCAAACAAGTACGAACCTAATTTTATACTCTATCTGTCATATGTACAAATTCACATCGTACTACACAAACATTTAAAAAATAAATGTGTTCGTTCATTATAATTTGGTATGAACCTAATTTCATACTCTGTTAGTCATCTGTACGAATTCACATCATAATGTATGAACATATCAAAAATGAATGTGTTCGTTCAGTATGATCTGGAATGAACCAGATTTTGTACACTATTAATCATCTTTATGAATTCACATCATATCATACAAAAAGTTCAAAAATGAATGTGTTTGTTTGGTATAAGGTGGTACGAACCAAATTCGTATTCTGTTAGTCATATGTACGACTTGACATCATACAAAATGAATAGTTCAAAAATTCAAGACATAATTTGATTAATTATATTTTGAAGGAAAATATATGTCAACTCGTACCGTACGATTAAATATCGTATAGCACAATCAGTTTAAAAAAATTATCACACTCCCAATATATGTGTGTGTACACCCAATTAAAATCACACTTGCTCATACTCAAGAAATAAAAATATGGATACACATGCTCTATTACATAAAATATTAATATACCTTCTCTTAAAGTCTTCAACAATTTGTAGTACACGATTATCTTGAAATGTTAGTATAGACAGATGCAAACTAAAATATCCAATAAATGCTAGGAGAAACAATAAAATCATAATAGTAATATTTTGTTATAATAAAAAATCACAATTTAATCTTCATTTATGATTTGCAACAATCTCCCCCCATTTTGATGGTGAAACAAATAATTATTGTTTGAATTACAAATCAAAGTTCTTTTTTCATAAGCTCCCCCCTCAATAAATGAAGATTAAAAATCATGGGAAAAAAGAATTTCATCCTCTTTTCCTTTTTTTTTAAATTTTGATTTTTATAAAAGAAATACAAAACTCGAAATAAATACACATAAAATATAAACTACTAAACAAACATCAAAATAGAAACACAATACAAACATAAAATAAAAACTACTAAAAAAACAAAAACACCAAAACACAAAATATCAAAACTCAAACACAGGATCAGAAGACTTCAAACAAACAGAAAAAACATTCCCCTTTTGACATTAGCAAAAAGAGGAAAGAAAATAAAATATTACCTTAATATGAAAGCTACTATGGATGAATCACAAAGTCGATAAGGAAAATAATTTAAAATTTTTGCAAGACCAACATTAAATTCCTGATGAAAAAAACTCGCATTTTAAATCAAAGAACAAAAAAGATTAGAAGTGTTTACCATGTTTAATGTTTGTTCTAAATAAAGAAATATCAAATAGAATATTTATTGCTAAAATAATGAAATAAAAATCAAATAATTACAAATTCAATATTTTAAATTATTATTTAATGTATGAATTTTTTTAAGAATTAGAAATATAGAGAAAAAAACTTAATGTTGTGTGGACTCATTTTATACCGCTTAATTACATAGACTTGAGAAACGTTTTGTTGATGCAATTGCATATATTTTTAATTTAAACTTTATTTGGCGAACATTACGCATCTTTTCACATTGGACACATTTTTTGCATCTTTTTAAATTTGGCATACTTTGTACATCTTTTGATATTTTTTTCTTTACATGGCTTAAATTAACAAATCTTAGCTAGTGTGATTATCTTCTAAATAAAATAATAATAATTTTATTGTATAAGGAATAATAAACCATAAAAGAAAACCCAATAGATAATAAAAATAATAAAATCAACACATTAAATAAGAAAAGAAAAGAAAAATAGGACAATTTTTGTAACAATTATAATTAAAAGATAAATATCTATTAGAACATGAAGATGATCTCCTTATCTAAATCTAATTATAATTTGATTTAAAGTTTGAGTAAAAAGAATTCTATGGAAATAACACTGTAATGCAAATAATTTTAAAATTTTCATCCTTTAGATAAACATTCTAGATTAGTTAATAATAACTCATAGACAATTTAAGAGAAGGAAATAAAGAAAAAAATGAACAATAACCAAGCTTTTTTAAAAAAAAATAAGAAAGACACAAATATAAAGAAAATACAACATCACAAGAACTAAATAATAACATATATAACAATCAACAACAAAAATAAAATCTTGAAGGATCTTGATCTGGAGGAGGCTGTGGAGGACTGAACTAGGTAAAGTAGATGTTGATGGTAGCTACTTGAGTATTGAATGAATCAAACTGTCCTCTAACCCATTTTATATCATCATCATATCTAAAGTCCTACTGGTCCAAATGAGTTTGAACATGATCAAATCATTGATCTATATGAGAATCCAGGGTATCAAATCTCTAGATCAAATTTTGGTAGAATTGATGCTCATGTCCAAAAGTAGGAGCAAGTGCATGCCCTTTTTCTTCATCAAATTCATCTTCATCTTCCCCTGGATCCCGATGGGAAAGAATGCGAAATGAAGCATCGGTAAAATAGACAGGCAGATTGTTTGGGGGATCAGGATGAATAAGATTGTATTTCTTCTCAAGGATATAAGAAATCAAGTATCCTAAAGCTATATTCTTCTTCCTTCTAGTAGCAGGGAATCAGATGTCGATAAGGTTATTGATGTATCCATAATCAACTAGGCTTCATCAAATGGAGTGTTTTCCAATATGTAGTATGTTACTATATTAAGCAAAGGAGTGATATTGATTTGATCATCAGCTTTGAGAATAATGAAGGTTCTTAAAATATGTTGCATGATTCTTGCATTTTGATTCAAGTTCTGAACAAGAGGTAAATGTTAAATTGAAGGTATACCCTTAAGAGTTTTATTAACAGCAGATCAATTAAAATCACATCTTGAAGTCATAGAATGTGCCCTAACTCCTTCAAATCTAAGATGTAAAAAAGTGCCCAAATCCTCTTTCGAGATTTCAACATGTTGGTGGAAGACTTACGAGGCCATTATGGTGTTATTTTCTCTCATTGTCAAATTGAGGATAAAGTAATAAAAGGTTTCAAAGTAAAAAGCGTAGAACAGAGAGAGAATGAAAGAAAACTAAATGGAGTTAAAGAGATGCATAATTGGAAAAATGATATATTCTTGAATAAGAAGAAGGGAAGGAGTAATTTTAACTTGAACAAATTGATCGTAGGCTTGTTCATTCTCTCTTGAAAGAAAATTATCATCTCGTTCAGTATGAGATGAACTTCCTTTGGAAGTACATGACCGTTTGATGTTGCTTGCTATTTAAGAAGGATTGAACACAATGATTGAAATGGACTGATTGTGGAATTGATTGAACAAACTCAAAGAACAACTTTCAATTTATCGAAATTGGACAATTTCATATAGTATGAAATTGAGTTTTTACGTATGATTTTGAACTTCATACAGTACGAACTTAGGTTCATACATACGAATATAAATGGTCAAGAACAGTTATTATAGTGAAACATCTTTTCATAAAGTTACCTTCTCGATGAGTCATTTTGTACGACCTTTGACCAAAAATGATTGTATATACGATTAGGTTTACGTACGGGATAATTTATCAATAATTATCATACCTGTTGATTGAAATTATCCACATGCATATAAACAACAGGATCGTATAGACAAATAGGTGTTTATTCGGGACGATTTTCAAATAATATTGCCCTGAACCATAATGAATTTGTTCTGACACGTATTCGTACAAATGAATGATTGATGATTCATACTATATGATTATCAGGAAAAAGGTATAAAAATTCCTTTGCCTAATTAAAAAAATCATGAAAAATTGGAAAAATTCGTAGAATACGAAAGTGGTTTGTACAATATGAATGGAAATCAAATTTTAGATTATCCCATGATGATCAAGACGCTTTTCTAAAATAAACCAAGTAAAACCCTTTTAACAAAAAAACTAAATCAATAAACAGATAAATCAAAGACATAATAAAGAAGTACCAAATAAGACAAATCAAAAATAAAAATCAAATATAATCATAATTAAAAATATATATACATAATCGTATTTTACAGACTTACAATTTAAAGCATGAATATCAGTAATAACAAGTCTGGTTCTTAAGATACTAAAAGTTTTAAAAACTAGTAGTTCTATAAAAATATCTACAAGTTGATTTTCAGTAATTACATGATGTAGCTCAATTTATCTTTTAGTGACACGGTCCCTAATGAAGTGATGTTTTATGCCTATATGCTTGATCCTAGAGTGTTAGATTGGATTATTTAAAATGAAAATGACACTTAAATTATCACAAAAATTAGAATAATACCAATTAAAAAACCTAAATCCATAAGTTATTATTTTAACCAAAGAACATGTGTCACACAACTTCCTGAGGCTATATATTATGCTTCAGCAGTAGAAAGAGCTACTGAATTCTATTTTCTGCTAGATTAGGAAACTAAAAATTTTCAAATAAATTGACAAGTTCTAGAAGTCTTTATCAACCCCACATCCTATAAAATTTGAATCAGAATATCCAATAATTTTAAAAGAAGTGTTGTACCTAGGATACTAAATCCCAAAGTTTTAAATTCCTAAAAGATATCTAAGAATTCTTTTAATAGCAATCAAAAGAGATTCTTTTGGATCAGCTTGAAATCTAACACAAAGAAAAACACTGAACATGATATTAGGTCTGCTAGCAGTTAAATAAAGTAATAATCTAATCATCCCTCTAAATTTTTTTTATCAACAAATTTGCTTTTAGAGTCCTTATCTAACTGACCTGAGGAACTCATGGAAGTACTTATTGGTTTAACTTTACTAATTCATACTTTTTAAGGATGTTCTTAATATATTTTGATTGACTAAGAAAGTTAGCATCCTCTTTTTTCTTTATGCTAAAACTAAGAAAGTGACTCAATTCTCTCATCAAAGTCATTTTAAATTCCTTACTCATTGTATTTGAATAGTCATCATCAAGATTTTTATTAGTAGATCCAAATAAGATAGCATCAAAATAAATTTGAATAATGAAAATGTCAATTCCTACTCTTTTTATGAAGAGATTGATATTTATTCTCCCTTTAGCAAAAAGATCTTTCTAGTAGGAATATGCTCAGCCTTTATGCCATGCCCTAGGTGCCTTTTTTAATCCATACAATGCCTTCTTCAATTTAAACACATAATTATGAAATTTTAAATTTTCAAAACCTGGAGGTTACTCAACATAAACATCCTCTTTAATCAAAAAATTAAAAAAAAAATACACTTTTAATATCCATTTTAAATTATTTAAATCATTTAAAACAAACAAATGCTAGAAGCACCTTTATTGCTTCAAGTCTGGCTACATGGGCAAAAGTCTTCTTAAAATTAATTCCTTCTATTTGATTGTACCCCTTGACCACCAATCTAGCATTATTTCTAACCACTACACCTAAATCATTTATCTTATTTTTGAAAATCACTTAGTTCCAATAATAATTTAATTTTTAGGTCTTTCTACCAACTCCCAAACATCATTTCTAACAAACTGATTCAACTCTTTTTGCACATTTAGAATTCAAAATTTATCAGAAAGGGCTTAATTTAAATTAGTGGGTTCAATCATTGAAATAAATGTTGATTGATTCACTTATTTAATAAGTCCATAACTAGTCCTAACACTACTCGGGTCTCCTAAAATCAGTTCTTTATAATAACTTTTAGGATATTTTCATTCTTTAGGCAATTTATTTTCAGTTCCAACCCTTTCTTTAAGATTTGTAATTTTAATTCCTTGGGTATTTTCTTCAACATCTTCTTCTTCTTCTAATATTGACCCTCCAAAAATATTAGATTCATAAAAAACTACATTAGTGGTCTCCTCTACTACCATATTCTTTGGTAAAAAATTCTATAGGATTTGCCAACACTTGGATATCCTAGAAAAATCTCTCATCACATTTAGGATCAAATTTTTCTAAAAGATTTTTCCCATTGTTATAAATAAACACTATACATCCAAAGATATGTAGATGTGAGAGATTGGATGTCATACCCTTAAGAAGTTCATAGGACATCTTATTCAACATAAATCTAATGATCATCCTATTTAGAACATAACATACTGTATTAACCACTTCAACAAAAAAATATTTAAAAATAAATATTCAGCCAATATAGCTCTAGCGATTTCTACAAAAGTTTTGTTCTTTCTTTCAACAATCTCATTCTATTGAGGTGTTATAAGAGCTGAAAAGTTGACATCTATCCATTACTCTTTATAGAAAACTTTAAATTTTTTATTTTCAATTTCTCCATTATAGTCTTTATGAATTTCAAGAATTTCACAACCTAACTTCCTCTAAATCTAAGTAAAAAATTTTTCTAAATTCATCAAATGATTCAATCTTATGTGATAATAACCTAATCCAAGTAAACATAGAAAAATCATCAATAATCACATATCCAAAAACTTTTTCTCCAAGATTTATAGTGCTATTAGGTCCAAAGAGATCCGTGTGAAAGACTTCTAAGGGTTTACTAGTTCTAACTTCTTTAATTTAATGAAAAGATGACTTGACTTATTTTCCTAACTAACACGCATCACACAAGTGATTCTTAGTGAAGTCTAATTTAGGTATTCATCCAACTAATTTTTTTTGGGTAATCTTCATAAGATTTTTCATGCTTGCATGACAAAGTTTTTTATGCAATAACAAAGATTTATCAGCAATATTATTTAGACAAAAACATTAGTAAATCTAACATAATTTAAATCAAGCATGTAAACATTATTTATCCTATCTTCATGCAACACATCAACTCCATTTTAGCTTATATTGCAGCTTGTAGGTAAAAATTGTATATTAAAATCCTTATCATAAAGCTGACTAATACTTAACAAAATATGTTTTAAGCTTTTAATCAATAAAACATTTTCAATCAAAATTTTTTTTGTGTTATCATTTATACCTGAACCTGCCACACTCTTAGTGGTGTTATCTTTAAGTATTACTTTGCATGTAATCCTGACCTCTAGTGATATAAATTAATTTTCATCTCCAGTCATATGTTTTGAACATCTGTTGTCCATGCACTAAATGTTCTCACGAGGGCTTGTATGACAGTGTTTCTATAAAAGTATCAAACATTAGACTTGGGAACCCAAATAAATTTTAGGTTCACCACTTAACATTGATAATCTAGATGCATATTTGTTATGCTATGATTGATGCATATTAGGTCTCCACACTAAATGTGTTTTACTATAAATAGTGCAATGTGGGAAATATGCCTTAACATGCCACATTAAAAATATTTAATACCAGGAAAATAATTTGCTGAACTATGTGAGTTATAATATCTTTTCTTTGGTTTTGAACTTGTACGCTTTTGGTTAGGATTAAATTGTACAACTTTAGGAGGTATTTTATTTTCCTTAAAAGATGTTAATTTTCTTTGAAGATATGAGTTTTCATTTTTCAAAATTAAATTTTTAATATTCAAATCATGTTCCCTTTAATCAGATTTATTTAGAAATATATTAAAACCATTTTCAAGCTCAATATAAGATGTTTTCAATAGTTCATAATTCTTATTCAAATCATCAAATCCATCTAGCAAAAACCATGTGATTGATATTTATGGTTGTATGATAATTCCTATGATTTTCATGCTTTTTTGTAAATTCAAATACTCGATACTAAGGTTAGCTTGAAATTTTTTAAGTTTCATATATGTATTATGAATCTTCTTAGAAACTTTAAATAATCATAAGATAGGTTGCATATCTCATCTTGATCTAAATAATCAAGTTTATCTGTCATTAACCATAAATTTGTAACCTCCTATTCTGCGTCTATTTCTAAAGAGTTTGAAGGTGAGTCAGACCATACAGCTCTTTACATTCTTTTTTTTCCTTCCTAATATGAGTGTTCTCCTCAACTTTCTCCTTATTAGGATTAGCTTTGAGATTTGGGAAATCCGTCTTTATATGTCCAGGATTTTTGCATTCATGACAAATGACTTCATTAAAAACTTTTGGATTCTTATTGAACTTTCCTTTGTTCCAATGATGCCATCGTCGTTGCTTTCTCTTAAGGAAACATTTGAATTTTTTAGTCATAAGTGCAATATCTTCTCCAACCTCTAGCATTAATTGATCACTCTCTGAATCATCACTTTTTAAAGTTATATTTGTCTCTTTCCTTTTGTTACTTGCATCGATCTATCTTTGATTCACTCCTTGCTCATAAATAATAAATGATCCAAGTAGATTATCAATAGAATATACATACAAATCTTTAGACTCAATTATGATTGTTATCTTTGCATCATAAGTAGTAGGAAAACAACATTAAATTTTATTAACTTTTTCTGAATTTGTAAGTTCTCTGTCTAAAGCATACAATGAGATAACAATATGAGTAAACCATATATACATATTAGAAATCGACACATTTGATTTCATGTGAAATAATTCATTGTCGTGTAATATAACATTCAACCTATATTATTTTACCTTATTTGTTCCTTCATAAGTTATGCAAAGTCTATCCCAAATTTTTTTTTAAAGTTTTATAAGTAGAAACACCCGTATAATCCTCATATTTCAAAACACAAAAAAAAAAAAAATTGTTTAAATATTTTACATTTAACTATTCTGATTCTCTTTCTTATACAGTCCAATCAGTAAATGGTGTTTCAATTCTAATGCCATCAACCATTCTAGTAAGTTTAGTATAACCTTCATGTACTAATATCCACATGCAATAGTCAAATGATTTTAAGAAAATAGATATAAAAGTTTTCCCAAAAATAAAAGGAATTTTATCGGATAAAGGTGGTATAGTGATCGAATACACTTCACCAATATTTCGATTTCCAAAATTAGGCATGATAGTTTTTCGAAAAGTGGTCTAAACCTTAATTTTTGAAATTGGCTCTAATACCACTCAAAAGTTTGTGTAGGTTATTAGACTATATATAACTATCCCAAGGCTAACCAAGAGATGAGGGGGAGGGGGTGAATTGGTTGTTAAATAAAAATTCTTGGATTTTTTAGAAAACCTTTTTAGATTTTGTAAAGTTAAATAAAAAATTTTGAAACATGTAATTATTTATAGAAATGATTATCACAGATAAATTTTCAACAATAAAATTTTAAATACAAAAAATAAAAATATAAAAAAAAAATTAAAGTTGACAGAAGAACACAAAATTTTATAGTTGTTCGATCCAACTAGACCTGCATCCACTCCCGAGAGACTCCTCCAGGTATTGTACTAAATAATAGTGACTCTCCTTTTGCCCCCATAACATGGTGGAGAAGCCCTTATAAACTCTCTTTCATCAACTCGGTGCAGTAGAGAACCGCTACTTTTTACACTATCCAAGTGATTGAAGCATGATGAATGAAGTTAGCATAGAACTCATTAAACAACATTCAGGGAAATCTATAACTGCACTTTTGTTTGAAGCTTAGTTGAAAGTTACAGACAAAGTAGAATCTATGAAAACTACATGAAAAAACATTGAATTGTTTCAGGAAATTCAAATTGATGCCTAAAGTAGAGCTGTTTTAGTGGAGATTATGTAAGAATGCTCTTCATACTAATTCCTTTTTGAACTATAAAAACTTAGTACAATAAAATAAATGTCCGTGTGGTTGTGATGAAGTGGAAAACCAGGATCGTGTAGTTATTTTTTGTAATCAACTTATTCAAATTGTTCATAAGCTGCGTGAATGGGGATTTCAAGTTCCTTTGTTTAATTCATACTCCAAGTTCTTAGAGGAGTTGAAGAGATTGTCTATAGTTAACTTGAATATAGTTAAACTTTATTATACAACAGTTTATTTTGCATGGAAAAGAAGAAATAAAAAAAAAAGCTTGGAATGGATACTTTTTTCGTTCATTTTTTGGCTGCAAATGTATTAAGTTCTATTATGCAAATGTCATCAAATCCAATTCTAGGAATTTGGGATGCTAGTCTCCAAATGGAGTTAGTTAATATTTGGCGTCCTCCTCCCCTAGATTGGATAAAGATCAATGTGGATGCTACTTTAAAAGATTCATATAATGCAGGTCTTTGAGTTATTATTAGAGATCATAAGGGACATTTCCTTGGTCCTTTTGGTAAGTAGGTAAAGCATTGGGATATTGCATCTCTTGAACAACATGAGGTTTATTTAATTAAAGAACATTTGCAATGGTGTATGCTCCAATACAAGGGAATTATTATTGAAAGAGACAATATCAATGTGATCAAATGGCTTCAAGATTCTTTGAAGAAGATGAAATGGCAGCAATTGGAAGATTGGAATAAAGACATTATTTTTCTTGATGATTTCAATAAGGTTATATTTCATTTGATTTCTAGGAATTGTAAGAAAGTAGCAGATTCTTGCGCTACTTTAGCCTTAGATAGTAGCTTTATTTTTATTGTTTTTCTAAGAATGGAATTCCTTCTTCTCTATTTTATTTGTTGAAGAAGGAATGTGATTATTATCTTTAGTTGGTTATAACTCTTTCATGCAAATTGCAATTTCAAAAAAAAAAAAGTGATGGAAGCATCCTTCGCATCCTTTTTCACCTTCATGGTGAAGGTAGAGAACCGTCACATTTTACACGATCCAAGTGATGACAGTGTACCTTCACATTCTTTTTCACCCTCTAAGTGAAGGCAGATAACCTTGATCCAATCTTTAAGATCTTCTCTCAAGAGCCTCAAAAGAAGTTGGGTAGAAATTTGAAGAAGATAAAGATATCCTCACTTTGGGCAACCTTGTGAATCTCTCACAACTCCCCATCACTAGATCTCTCTCTTCACTTACAAAATTTCTCCCAAATACACTCTCAATGGTCTCACTCAAGAGAAATTCAAAGTAAAGGATTATAAGACAATTTTTAAGACTCTTTATATAGAAAATATATGAAAAACTATCAAAAAATTGAATTTTTCAACAGAGTCATCCTACAATCGTACTATATGATTGTTAATCATCCGATAAGAACAGTTCAAAAAATGAGGGCTCATTCAGTACAAACTTGGACGAACTCAATTTTGTACACTATCGGTCATATGTACGAATTTGCATCGTACTATATGAACAGTTCAACAATGAATGTATTCATTCGATATAATCTGATACAAAGTAATTTTGTACTTTGTCATCCGTTTGTATGAATTCACATCGTACTACACTAATATTTCAAAAATGAAAGTGTTTATTCGATACGATCTGGTATGAACCAAATTTCATGCTCTATTAGTTGTATGTATGAATTCACATCGTATTATATAAACAGTTCAAAAAATGAATGTGTTCATTCAATAGGATCTAGTACAAACCTAATTTCATACTTTGTTAGTCATCCGTATGACTTGATATCGTACAATATGAAAAGTTCAAAAATTCAAGTCATGATTTGATTAACTGCATTTGAGAGGAAAATACCAGTCAATCATACAATACGATTAAATATCATATAGTACAATCAGTTTAAAAAATATCATACTCCCCTTATATTTGTGTGCATGATTATCAAATTACAATCACACTTGCTCAGACTTAAGAAATAAAAATAGAGATATACAGGCTCTATTACATGAAATCCTAATCTACCTTCTCTTGAAGTCTTCAACAATCTTAAGTAGTATATAATTTTTCTAAAATATTAGTACATATAGAAACAAACATAAATATCTAATATATACTAGGAGAAATAATAAAATTATAACAAAAAATTTTTGTTATTATCAAAAATCACAATCTCAATCTTGATTCTTAATTTTCAATAGGGTATGTTTAGAAAGATGGCCCAATCAACAAATCTGAAATTAATTTAAGATCCTAGTTAATTCCTCTTCCTAAATTAACCTAGTATTAATTTTGGAAATCTGGATTCAAATTCAATTTCTCATAAAAGCCTTAAAATCCTTTCCTAAATTGTTTGGTTATATTTGGAAAGGTATCCTAATCAATCAATCTAAAATTTAATTGGAGGTCCTAAATAAATTCTCTTTTTAAATTTGCCTAGCGTTAATTTTGGAAATATGAATTTAAATTTGAATTATACTAAAAGCCTTGAAGCCTTTTTCTAAATTATTGGGTTATGTTTGGAAAGATATCACAATCAACCAATCTGAAATTTAATCGAAGATCAAAGTTAATTCCTCTTCCAAAATTAGTTTAGCATTAATTTTGAAAATTTGAATTCAAATTTAAAATCTCATAAAAGCTTTGAATTCCATTCCTAAATTGTTTTGTTATGTTTAAAAATATATCTTAATCAACCAATCTGAAATTTAATTAGAGATACTAGTTGATTCCTCTCCTAAGTTATCCTAGTGTTAATTTTGGAAATAATTCAAATTTAAATTCTCCTAAAAGCCTTGAATTCATTTCCTAAATTGTTGGGTTATGTTTGGAAAGATATCCCAATCAACCATTCTAAAATTTAATAGGAGATCCTAGTTAATTCCTCTTCTTAAATAAGTCTAGTGTTAATTTAGAAATTAAAATTCAAAATCTCATAAAAGCCTAGAATTTATTTCTTAAATTGTTGGGTTATGTTTGGAAAGATATTTCAATCAACTAATCTGAAATTTTTTGATATCATAGTTAATTCATTCCTCTTCATAAATTAGCCTTGCGTTAATTTTAGAAATCTAAATTCAAATTCAAATTCTCATAAAAGCCTTGAATTCCTTTCCTAAATTGCTGAGTTATGTTAGGAAAGATATCCAAATCAACTAATCTGAAATTTAATTGTAGATCCTAGTTAATTCATCTTCCTAAATTAGCATAGCGTTAATTTTAAAAATCTCAATTCAAATTCAAAATCTTAAAAAAGCCTTGAATTTTTTTCCTAAATTATTGGGTTATGTTTTGAAAGATATCTCAATCAACCAATCTGAAATTTAATTGGAGATCCTAGTTAATTCATCTTCCTAAATTAGCCTAGTGTTAATGTTGGAAATCTAAATTTAAATTTTAATTCTCCTAAAGACTTGAATTCCTTTCCTAAATTATTGGGCTATGTTTGGAAGGATATCCCCATGACCAAACCTAAGTATTGATTGAAAATCTGAATTAATTCCTTTTTTCTTAGCAAATATGCTTTAATTGGTAACCAAATTAAGGCCCCAAATCAGCCCCAATAATTTGAGTGGCCTATTCCCCCATCATTGATCCTTACCATAATTATACAAACCATCTGGATATAAATCCTACACCCAAATTTCAGCAAATTGCTATCCTCCTATTTCTAATGCCATCCAATAATGATTGCTGCTACTTTTCTACTATCAAGTGCTTGCTATTTCCTCCCGAATCATCTCAAAGACAGCTGACTGCTTTGATATATAGATTCAACCCAATTTTCCAAGTCCAATACTAGCTATTTCTAGGTTTGGCCACCATATAGCTGCTATCTAGATTTCTAGAAGATGATAGAATACAATACAAAAATGTGAAAGGGATTCATATTGTTGTCCTTTCCACAAAGAGAGCCAAACATCTTCGACATAGCTTAGTATCTACATCTATGCGGGGTAAACTTTCCCCATCCCCCCGTTTGTACCTTTTTAATCCCTCCTCAACCATGACATCATTTTAATGTGAAAGCTTATCCGCTTATCCCACACCAAGAGCGTTGTGTGAGTGGGCCTTGGTAGTGACAAATCCTCTCTGAAATACCATGTTAACATGTTATTTATTAATTTGTTATTTAATGGTCCTCCCATTAGCATGTGACTTTTTCTATAAACTTGATTACCCATTGCACATTGAAGTCATTGCTTAAGTTCATTATGAGTTAATAAAATGTAAAGCTCTGTCCAAGCACGTATAAATTCCAAATTCAATACCACTTGTGTATATAGTTCTACCTTAGCTTATCCTTAATATGATGAGAAAATATGAAAGTGTTACAGATTTGACGAGGCCAATATAATGAGGAAGAAGATGATTTGAAGAAGAGGACATGCCTGGTCAAAGCGGAAACTTCAGAATTGTCAGATAACGAAGAAGTAGAATTTGACCAAATCAAAGACAGTGCAGGATTGATTTCGAGGAGATAAAGGCACAGGGGAGGACAGGGTTTTCCGAATAGGTAATACGAATGGAGAATTTAAATTTTGCATTGATTCCAATGTTCTCGATTGCTCTATCTACTTCAAGCCCACGCGGCATCCCATTTTTTAGGGTAGACTCAATGAATATTTACTCCTCACGTGCTTAAGTAGGATTTAATAAATCTTTTTGTTGTTGCACGGAGCTCTAGTCAGGCCAATTTTGAACTTTGAAACATGAAGAGGGTCCATGGTTTAGGGATATGACACATCATGTTAAAGAGACTTAACATATCTTAAAAAAATTGTAGAATCTAAATATGTTCATACATCGAACTTGATAAGTTTTTTTGTACATAGATGCATGCATAATTTCCATCATGATGGTCTAATTTGGTTGTTGTGAAGAGGGCATAAAAGATTTTCTATTTTATGTGCAACATCTCTAACTGACATTATAAAATTAATCATAACTAATTAATAATTTTAACTAAAGGTTGAATCCATCAAAAATCAACTGATTCAAAGTGTTAACATAAAGTTTCGGGCATTTACTTCAAGATTTAATAAGTTTTAATATATATATATATATATATATATATATATATATATATAGCGTGAGAAGTAAGCCTCATGCCACTAAGGTGAGGCAGGCCTCAACCAAGTTAAGACGCAAGCCTCATAAAAAAAAAAACTCGAGGCGTAAGCATCGAGGCGTTTTTTACTGGAATTGCGCAAATGCGGACCTCAAGGCGAGCCTCATATTGCGCAATTTTAAACCTATATATATATATATATATATATATATATATATTATATAAATATATATATATATATATATATATATATATATATATATATATATATATATATATATATATATATATATATATATGTTGCAAATGCTTTTACCAATAAGTAGAAACTGAAACGGAAATCAAAACTGGACTGTGCTACTTCAGAACATCTGACGATAATGAGTTATAGATGCAAACATTTATACCTAATCGAGCATCGGTAGTACCGAAACCGTCTGGAACCACAAGGAATGCCTTGCGAGGATGAACTCCATTCCACTTCTTGACCTTCTCAGCTGAGGTCCTAAGCCTAAGCGAGCTTTCCCTGGTTTTCACCTTGAGCTCGCATGAGAAGTCATACTGGGCATTGTCTGAAGCCATGCAGATAACAGAGAGAACATTCCCAGGGAAGATCTTATGATTGTTTAAGAGGAGAAAGAAATGGTTGTCCTCCCCAAGCAGAACCATTAAAGGTTGCTGCTTCTCCAAAACAACCAAGAAAGGTTTATCATAGCAGAAGTTCTTTGAAATGTTGCCGTGCAGATGTTTGGCATGAGTAAAGAGAAGACTCTTTGAGCCAGAGAAGGTGCAATTACTAATTGGCCACCGATGCTTTGCACTTGAGATAATTCTCGAATCCATTACGAGCCCATGCCAGTATGCTAATTACGGAAGTATCCAATTCTCTTCTTCCCACCTAGGCACCAATACCAACTTTACAGTGGCCGATAATTAGACAGCTGAGGGGTGGTTTCTTTGAGGTTTTAAGGTTTCTAAAGTATGCTATGGTTGATGTAGAGGCTTTGGGAAAGGTTTGAGATGAGGTTTTCATTTGTCATGCAAAAGAAGTATGATATAGCTGAATTCTCCTACTTAGAGTTGAGGGTTTCAGGTTTCAATATGTGGAAGCTCCATGAATTAAAAAACTCTTGGAAATTTAAGAGAATTATGTCTATATTAATTTGAAAATATTAAATAATTTTTCAAGGAGTTTGGAAGGTCAAAAGAGGTACATAACCAACCTAGGTTGGATTGAACCAAGCTTCGGATGAGAGCCCTTCTTGGCTTTTTGAGTGGATTTTATGAGGAAATAGATGGAAAATTGTTTTGAGGGTGTGAGGTAATAAGTGAAGAAGAGTTCTACAATAAAATTTTGAGAGGACAGAGCCACCGAGTCTACAATATATATATATCAATAGCTAACTTTTTATCCAATGATAAAACACTTCTAATAGAAGAAATTCATCCTAATCAAGTCACAAAAGTTCCATTAGTACAATCTGGCCAAAACTAATAATTTATAACTTCAAAACCATTATTGTAGTGCTTAGTGCCAAGTTGGATGCTTAGGCATTAGGGACGGAGTGATTAGGACATTCATAATCACTAAATCTAGCACATGAATATCATGTTTAGGTTTCTAGGTGCTAAGTCAGGCACTTGGGCCCTGGGTTCTAGTGTCTGCGATGAGTTTATCAAAATCAACAAAAATATCATATAAAATAGTAGTGTTTGATTAGTAAAATAATGAAAAAATTTATAACATTAGCAAATGAACTTTATGTTTACACACTTAACTTAACATTCAATAAAAATAGCAAAACATCACACACAAACAAATATAGATATATATATATATATATACACTTTATGTTTGCACACTTAACTTAACATTCAATAAAAATAGCAAAACATCACACACAAATAAATATATATATATATATATTGCAAATGCTTTTACCAATAAGTAGAAACTGAAACGGAAATCAAAACAGGGCTGTGCTACTTGAGAACACCTGATGATGATGATTTATAGATGCAAACATTTATACGTAATCGAGCATCGGTAGTACCGAAACTGTCTGGAACCACAAGGAAAGCCTTGCGAGGATGTACTCCATTCCACTTCTTGACCTTCTCAGCTGAGGTCCTAAACCTAAACGAGCTTTCCCTGCTATTCACCTTGAGCTCGCATGAGAAGTCATACTCGGCATTGTCTGAAGCCATGCAGATAACAGAGAGCACATTCCCAGGGAAGATCTCATGATTGTTTAAGAGGAGAAAGAAATGGTTGTCCTCCCCAAGCAGAACCATTAAAGGTTGCTGCTTCTCCAAAACAACCAAGAAAGGTTTATCATAGCAGAAGTTCTTTGAAATGTTGCCGTGCATATGTTTGGCATGAGTAAAGAGAAGACTCTTTGAGCCAGAGAAGGTGCAATTACTAATTGGGCAGAAGAGGGCAGCATGACTACAGGCTTCTTCATGGGACACTTTCTCAGCAAAGGATAGAATAGCTCTGCATCCGTAATTACCATACTGGCATGGGCTGGTAATGGATTTTAGAATTATCTCAAGTGCAAAGCATCGGTGGCCACCGATAGGTTTACAGCAGAAGTGACATTTGTTTGAGAGTTTAGGACAGCAATACGAACATGCAATATGTCCATTTATACACTGGAAAATCAAGCAGTATCAGATTCTGCATACCAAGGGTGGAATGGAGATGAAATAAACAAAAATTATAAGAGGCTATTATGAGGTGATAGATCATATTTAAGCTAGCTAATTTAAACACAGAATAAGAATAGGAACATAGCCCAAAAGGCTAGAAAGCACAAGCTAAAGATAAACTGCACATATATAACTAAAATGTACGCAGGCACCAAAATAACCTAATCTAGTAGAAAAACGCATCAAGGCAGCTAAATTAAAGTCGCAACTAAATAAAATAGACAAAACAATAGTTGGTCACAAGGAGAGCACTGTGCACAAGCACAAAAAATTAAAAAAATAAAATAAAAAAAAACTTATAAAATAACTTGAAATATAAAATAGCAAGCAATCTGCAAGATAAGATATATGAAGTCTCCAGAGATATCATCAATCAAGAAATTTCTCCTATAATTAAAAAGGATAATTAACTATTAGGCTTAAGCTCATGAAAAGACTCAAAATAAAAAAAATACAACTCTTAATCAGGAAAATAATTCACATGTAATTAGTTGATTGGCAAAACGAATCTTTGCGTTCAGCCCAAATTATTAGTTGGGAGACCAATTTAGATTTCGTTCTTACTGCTTTTATGAAGCAGTTTCTTAGTACATAAATTTTTTTAATTTGAAATTTTTGTACTATAAAGTTTCTTCATGGTATCACACCATCAAGCTATCACAGTAGAAGGTGTGCCCACTAGCTATAGCAGAGGCAATCCCACATGGTCCACTATAGCGTGGAGCAGTATACACTTACTCTCATTATAGCTTTGTGTTATTACATACAATATATAGATGTACTGTAGCAAAAAGGAATGAGATGAAGCAGTGATACCCGATAGTCTTCTTCCTCCATGAATCTTCTTTCTGTTTGCAGCTAACCCTTTCTGCAGGTTTGCTTTCATGGTATCAGAGCAGCTATAAGCCTCACGGCTCTCATTTCTCCGGGGTACATCTTCCGTAAGATGGAATCTGGAAACTCCTCATCATCGGCCACTGGTACCACCGAATCCTCTCAGATCATCGGAACAGTTACCATCCCACCCCAGTTGAAGTTCTTAATGTCTACAATTAAGAACGTCTCACAGTTCAGCTCACTCCTGAAAATTACCTCACCAGGTGGCCGCAAATCCTAAAGGTTTTTCGAGCAAATAGCTTCGAGGGGTATCTGGATGGAACCGCTCATTGTCCTCCCCAGCAAATTACTTCGGCTACTGGTACCTTGATACCTAACCCTCTATTTTCTACCTGGATGCTAATTGACCAAAACTTAGCTGCCGCATTGTTCTCCACAATCTCGGCACCCCTGCTGCCTTACGTTCTGAGTTTGGAATCCTTCTCCGACATTTGGAAAACAATCGGAAAACATTTGCAATCTTCGAACCGATCCCGTATTCTTCAGATTAAAAATGATCTGCACTACATTTCAATGGCAAACAAGACAATGCAGTAGTATTTAACTGAAATCAAACAAAAGGTAGATACCCTCACCACCCCCGGCTGTATTCTGGACTCCGAGGATATCATTATGTACACACTAAACGGCTTACCTACATCGTATCAAGGTTTTAAAACAGCTATTCGTACAAACCTTCAGCCGTTGAATCTGGATGATTTTTACTCCCTATTGTTAGTGAAGAGACGAATCCTAAAAATGAAGTTGCTCGATCACTTCATTATGTTCAAATTTCTGAAACTCCTGTTGCACTCGCTGTGACACCAGCTCGTGGCTCCTCCAGACCACCTTTCTGCTCTCAGTGTGGTTGTGGACGGTTCAGCAATTCTCGTGGTGGACGAACAAATTACCCACACATTGAATGTCAAATATGTGGTAAACTTAGCCATTCTGCAGAAAAGTGTTGGCATCGCACTAACCTTAATTACGTTAAGCAAAATCCCGCTGCCTTCGTTGTTGAATCAACAGAAAACTCTGCATCTGCATCTGCTGGGCAATCTTCCGATTAGATATTGGATACCGATGCCACGTCTCAAATTACCAATGATCCAAATCAACTCCTAACATCCCAACCATATCATGGCCTCCAGCAAATACAAGTTGGCAATGGACAATCACTTCCTATATCTCATACAGGTCAAGGAATCCTTCCTACACCTAAACGTAAGCTCTCTCTGTCACCCCTTCTTCACGTTCCTCAAGTTTCTCACAATTTACTTTCGGTTCACCGTCTAACTTCTGATAATGATTGTACTGTTTCCTTCGCACCTAATGGATATAATATAAAGGATAGGAAAACCAATCGCTCGATTCTCTCGGGTTCTTGCCGTGATGGACTTTATTCCATTGCCATTCCCTCCAGATCGTCTTCACAAGCTCTCCTCACCACTATCAGCACGTCTACGTGGCATGCCAGACTGGGACATCCACATCAAGCCGTCTTATCTAGTATAGCTTCTAGTTTTCCATCGTTAAAAATCTCTGAATCTAGCACTGTGTGTCATCCATGTCAAACAGCAAAAAGTCATAAGTTACCTTTCCTTAGTTCTACTTCTATATGTACTTCTCCTTTTCAAGTTGTCGTCTCTGATGTATGGGGGCCTTCCTCAATTTTTTCATTTAATGGATATCGCTATTATTTCTATTTTTGGATGAGTTTTCTCATTTTTCATGGATTTATCCAATGGTTACTAAAGCTGAAGTATTCTCTAAGTTTGTCTTATTCAAATCCATGGTTGAAAAACAATTCTCCACTAATATTAAAATTTTTCGATCTGACGGTGGTGGCGAATATACTAGCTCTCAATTTCAACATTTTCTCTCCACAAGTGGTATTTTGCACCAATTTAGCTGTTGTCCTCATACTCCGCAACAAAATGGTCTTGCGGAGCGCAAACATCGTCATATCATTGAGACTGCACATACTCTGTTAATATAAGCTCATTTACCAACAATTTTTTGGGTTGAATATGAATTAACTGCAGTATATTTAATAAATCGTCTCCCATCTCTTACTACAAATTCCATTTCTCCCTTCCAATGTCTTTATAAGCATCCCCCATCTTATTCTCACCTCAAAGTATTTGGTTGCTTGTGTTACCCATGGCTTCAACCCACGACTCCTCATAAATTTGCTCCAAAATCTTCAGCTTGTGTCTTCATTGGATATAGTTCTACCCATAAAGGTTTTCGTTGCTACCACTTGAAAAATAATAAAACCCTGATCTCTCAGCATGTACAATTTCATGAACATATCTTTCTATTTAGCTCTTCTATCTCCTCCCCATCTTCCCCTACAACCTCAACTCCCAACTCAATTATATCTCCCTTAACTCTAGTTCCACATAAAACAACTACACAGCCCACTACTTCTCCACCAATACTTCCCACCATTCCAGAAAACTTACCTGAGATATCCACTTCCCCGCACACTTCAGATATCCCAATTTCATCTTCTCCACCTCACTCACAGATTCCTACCCGACACCCAATGGTGACTAGATTGCAAACTGGTAAGCTCAAGCCAAAAACTGTCTTTAACCTTCAACATATGCTAGTTGAAGAACCCGATCCAACATGTTTTACCATGGCCAGTAAACATAAATGTTGGCGAGATGCTATGTCAGCTGAGTTTTAGGCTCTACAACAACAAGGGACATGGGACTTGGTTACACCACCTGTTACTAAAACAGTGCTTGGTTGTAAATAGATTTACAAAACCAAAAGAAAGTCGGATGGCTCGATAGCTCGTTATAAAGCATGCCTTGTTGCCCAAGGCTATCGCCAAGAATATGGTATTGATTATACTGAAACCTTTAGTCTAGTTGCAAAGCTACCAACAATTCGTCTTTTTATCACCGCCGTGGTTATAAGACATTGGTCTATCCTTCAATTACATGTCTCAAATGCTTTTCTTCATGGTGATTTAGATGAAGTGGTGTATATGCATCAACCCCCGGGTTTTAAAGACCCTCAACATCCAGACTATGTTTGTCGCTTGCATAAAGCAATCTATGGTACAGTCTCCACATCAATGGTTCGCTAAACTGACTACACATTTGCAATCCTGGGGTTTTCGGCATAGTGATGCAGATACATCTCTCCTCATTTATAACCATAATTCTCATCTCATATATTTTTTAATATATGTTGATGGCATTTTAGTCACCGGCAACAATCACAAAATCATTGCAGATCTACTTCTCCACCTCCAACAACAGTTTCAGCTTCGCAACTTGGGCACTCTCAACTACTTTCTTGGTATACAAGCTGTTTCCACCACTACGGGATATCATCTTCATCAATCAAAGTATGCATTCAATATACTACATAGAGCCGGCATGGACAATTGCAATCCGGTACTTACTCCACTTCCTTTAAAACTGGGTTCGGATGCCTCTTCTTTAACTGTCTTTGAAAACCTAGAATTTTTCTGGCATCTAGTTGGATCTTTATAGTATCTAACTATGACACGACCGGATATTGCTTATGCTGTCAACAAATTCTGCCAATTTATGCATTGTCCCTTGCAACAACATTTTCATGCTCTTAAACACCTACTTCGGTACATTAAAGGCACCGCCAATTGTGGTTTGCCAATCAACGACCACTCTTCCATTTTACATGCTTATGCTGATTTAGATTGGGTTGGTGACCCGTTAGATAGAAAATCCACAATAGGTTATTGTTTATTCATCGGTGATACACTTCTTTCTTGGTTCATCAAGAAGCAACCCACAGTTGTTAAATCCTCCACAGAAGCTAAATACCATGCTTTAGCAACCGCTGCCACTGACATCATTTAGATTCATCGACTCTTGGCGGATTTTCAATTTACCATTTCCACACTTACGTCTCTCTATTGTGATAACGTATCCGCTATCGCCCTTGCTCACAATCCTATATTCCATGCTCGCACTGAGCATATAGAGGTGGATTATCATTTCATCCGTGATTGCAAAAAAATCAGCTACAATTACTATACACCACATCAATTCCCATGATCAAATTGCTGAAATCTTCACTAAGGCACTTCCTTGTCTTTGCTTTTCCAGCCTTTGAACCAAGCTTCAAGTCACTCCTACACCATCAGCTTGAGGGGAGTTGTTAACAATGTCCGACAAGCTATCACACCATCAAGGAGTGCCCACTAGCTACAGCAGAGGCAATCCCACATGGTCCACTATAGCGTGGAGCAGTATACACTTACTCTCATTATTGCTTTCTATTATTACTTACAATATATAGATGTACTGTAGCAAAAAGGAATGAGATGAAGCAGTGATACCCGATAGTCTTCTTCCACCATGAATCTTCTTTCTGTTTGCAGCTAACCCTTTCTGCAGGTTTGCTTTCAAATAGATAGATCACTAAAAAGAAAATTTAGAGCATGCAAACGTCACAACTATAGATGATGCTTGACCCATGCTCATCTATATCTCGGATTTCTCCTCACATGCAAAAAACATTGGCATTCTCCATAGACGTTCTTGTTCATGTTTAGGGAGTCTCTAATTTCTCAATGCAAGCAAAGGCTGATAACTGCACATCACTTCCAGCTCATGCAGCTCTAAAAAGAAAAATCATTTATGGGTATTCATTATTCACTCTTTATTCACTTGTTAGATTTTTTTTTTTTTTTTTTTTTTGTACATTCTTTCAAAAAGTAAGCATTTTTTTTTCCTTTTGTTGGATAAGGATTTAGAAAAAGCAAGTTAAGAGGAGGATCATCATTTATGGGTATCAAAAGAAGTTGATTGTAATGATCAATAAGATTTAGTGGGTCAAAAATAGAGGAGGATCATCCATAAGGCATGTTAGCTCATCTCCAGCTGCATCTACTTCTACCATTTTTCAAGCAAAATAATATAAGGTTGACTTAACAAAAACAAGAAGGTTTTGAAGATAAAATTAAAAAAAAAAAAATTCTAGAAGGTTATGAGATTTGAAAGATGACTAAGAATTTTTCTTAATCTCGTTGTATGAGATTTAAAGGAACATACAGATGAAAAGGTTGGAGTAGCTCCAATGGAAGATAAGATTAGTTAGAGTCATTTTAGTAGGTTTGTTCACATAAAACGACAGCCTTCCAATGACCTAATTAGGAGAGTATATGTATTAGATTTAACTTATATTAAGAAAGTTAGAGGTAAACCTAAGAAGAGTTGGTTAGAAAATATAATAAATGACCTTTTCATGCAATCTTGAAACTGCTATACTTCTTTTAATTTCTTGTTAATTTTTATGCATGAAAACATTTGTTAGAAATTTTAATTTAAAGGTTCACTTTTGAAGATTGCCTTCAAATTAAGCATATACATTTTTTTTTTAAATTTATATTAAGTTTTAATTATTTATTAAAAAATGCATATTTTATAAATTTATTATACTTATTGAAAGATATCATTAAATTTGGTGAAAATTATTATCTGATATGGTTTAACTTAATTAGTTATATAGTTATTGTATGTATATAAAATATGTGTAAATCATATACAAGTTATGAGTGCTATAATTAATAAAAGTGTCACTACACTTTGCGCTTTACGTATTGAATATTATACTTTTTTTTTTTGAAGATGCATAAAGCAATAGCATTAAAAAGAAAATAAGCTAATACAAGCTAATATCATCACATTCCTCCTTTAAAAAAAGAAAAAAAAAAGGAGAAGGAATGTGATTCATGCTAAGACAATCCCAATTAAAATCACCATTATGAGCATAGTTAGCATAGAAATCTGCTAACTTATTGCTTTCCCTACTAACATGTTTGAAAATAACACAATTAAACTCTTTAATAAAGGAATAGAACCTTGCTTCAATCTCCGGTATATGACTTTTTTTGAGAATGTTTAGAACATTTTTCATCACATTTTCTTTGTCTACTTCAATGATTATCCCTTTAACTTGAGAAATCCAATCCTTGATAATGTCATGAAGAGATAAAATACCTTCAAGTTCAAGGCGAGCAATGTCCCAATGGATACCTTTGATTCCTTTAGCAAATAGAAACCTCCCTAGATGATCACGCCCAACAGCTCCAATTCCGGCATTATAAGTAGATAACAAAGACGCGCCCACATTAATCTTGATCCAATCGGGTGGAGGAGGATGCCAAGAATCTTTAAACAACCGAGATGGTTGATTAACATCCCATAGGCCCGATTTATTTCTATTGGAAATAGAAATTGAAGTCAAACTAAGAGCATTAGAAGCAATGCTTAAATTGGAATCCTCAATACCCTCATGAATAAGTCTATTTCTAGACTTCCAGCAAAGAAAAACCAAATTACAAAATACATTTGTGATAAATGTATTTTTGGAAGCATTTATCTCCGACCACTCAATAGTATCAGCAAAACTTTTAAAATTCGGAATCTGAAATCCCCAAAGATTGAGAATTATTTTAGTTTGAATGAGCTTTTCACAAGTCACCACCAAATGCTTAACATCTTCAATTTCCAAGCAACCTCTTGGACATAAGCATCCTTCCTTAAGTCCTCTGTATTCAAGGAAATGAAAGGTTGGAATAGCTTTATGGAATATCCTCCACCAAAAAACTTCAGTCCTTGAATTGAGCTTAATCTTCTTCATCCAAGACCAATAGCTTCCTTTACTATCATTCATTAAAAAAGCCTCATAAGATAAAGCCGTAAGTGTTTTTCTAGAATTATAAGAAATGAGTTCCATTTGATCATATCCAGCATCAAGATCAATATTCAATTCACATATAATCTGAAGCAAATCCTCTCTGAACACCTCAAGCAGTTTATCAGTGTTCCATCTACCATTTTCCAGAAATTGATCTACACAAAGATCATTAATAAGTTGATTATTAAAAAACGTTGGCCATTTACATAAAGCTTTATCAAGTATCCAAACATCCTCCGATACTTTAATATTTTCATCAGTAGAAATCCTCCATCTAATAATAGGTTTAAGAGCCTTAGCACCACTTTTTAAGATTTTACATGTAGGAGATAAATTATGCTTTTATTCCGGAATCCAGCCAGAATTTCCATATATAGGCTTCAAACATTTATGCAACAGTGAATCTTCATCATTCACATATTTCCATGTAATTTTAGCTCTTAAGGAATCCATTCTTTGAGTACAAGATTTGAGACCCCGTCCACCTAAATGCAACGGCTTGCATAGAATATCCCAACTGACAAAATGCAATCCATCTTCATTGTTCTTCTTGTGCCAAACAAACTTCCTACAGGCTTTATCAATTTCCCTCAGAACACCGATTGGAACCAGAGAATGCGTGCAGTAAAAAATAGGAATTGAAAGGATAGTCGATCTAGCAAGAGTCAATCTTCCAGCTAGAGAAATGAATTTAGCTCCCCAAGTTTCAAGCTTTCCAAGAACTTTCTCCAATAGAAAACTGTAATCTGAAGCTACCAATCTCCTTAAAGTATTGAATATTATACTTGGCACTATGAAAATATTTATCATCCATGCATTTTTTTTTTTTTTTGGAAAATCCACCTTGTTTAATTTAACGTTTCATGTCTTACCAACATGAGAGAAGCTCACGGATTCAATTCCTCTAGCTTCCCTAACATTAGACAAAACTCTTAGGAAAGCAATCCCCTAAGGCAACGCCTACATCCAGCCAATCAAGATCAAACCACAACTTCAATAACCTAGAAGACCTCTAGACAAAGATGTGCCTCCTATGTTGCCATCTTCTACTTGCTAAACAAGAAGAAAAAGGGTGATAAAGACAGCACAAGCATCAAAGTGAGAGGTCAGTAGAAAAAGAAAAAGGTTAAGAGGAGAGAAATCAATATTGTAAGAAGGTGGAGAGAGCAAGAGAAAGCATGAATCAATTCTCAAAGTTACCAAATTGATTATCCACTTTTAAATTCATTTGCCGGGCAGCCTAAATTAACTAAGCCAATCAATAGACAAAGATTAAACAAGAGGGAAAGGTAGATCAAGAGATGAATAAGGGCAATAGAAAGACTTCCAAAGTAGATAATACCATAAAAATAGCGAGATTAAAGGGTCTATTTCTTTATCAGCTTCCAAGTCCAAATGACTAGAAAATTGACAGTTGGTCCTTCAAGAGATGGAGAAATGAATTAGACATCAATTTTCCAAGATTTAATGCACAGCAATTAAGGGAATCCTACAACTAATTTCAAAGAGTTATGAGTACCACTTCACCTCATAAAGACTCTCAAAGCGGATATTAAATCCTAGTTAAGCATGTGAGGAGCAGATATTCTGGGAGTCTGACCTCAAAAATGGGCGGACGCAGGGGTTGGAAGCAGATATTGCAATTGAGAACGTCGGGATCAATGCTGAATCTAAATTCTCCATCCGTATTACCTCCCCGGAGAACTCCGTCCTCCCCTGTCGCATCTATCTCTACGAAATCCTCCGCTTCGACCCCGCATGTCCTCTTAACACCATCTTCCTCTTCGTTGCTCCTCTTCTCCTTTTGCTCCCGCTTGTGCCCTCGTTCAAAGAGAACGTCGCCATAGCCTCGTCCCAAATGGCAAGCTCGGTTAAAATGCCTTTACCCTCGACAAGATTTTGGGGAGCTGAGGAGATGCCTTACAATTGTTTTGAAAGATCGGTCCGGACCTATTTCCAAAATTGATTTCCTTCCAAAGAAAAATAATGGAGATGGTCCCATGTGGGAGAAATTATGGTGTGCGAATTCAATCACCATGCGCCATGTTATTGAGTACACTGGGCCTCAAAATGCATCCGCTGACATGACAAGTTATGATTGGAATCCAAATGCATTCGGATTCCACACACAATAATCTCCCCATCTAGGGGTGTAAACGAGTCGAGTCAAGTCGAGTATCTCGCTTATCAAGCCTGGCTCGTTTAACCCTTAATGAGCTCGAATTTGAGCTCGATTAATAAGCTCAAGCTCGACTTGTTTTAAAAATACCAAGCACGAGATCCACTTGAAAGCTCAAGCCCGAATCAAAATTTTAGTTTTTTTTTTTATTTTTTTATAACACTTAATTAAAAATTATTTTAAATTATGAAAAAATAAATATATAATGTTGACGAAATAAAAATATAATGAAAAAAATTATTTCTAACACAACTTTAACTTTTAATTTCTTTAAAAAAAATAATTTTAGAAGAAATAAATATATAATGAGCAATCATCAAATTTCATAACCTCCATTTTTTCACTTAATTTTTCCTTATAAATGTAATAATATATTAACATAATTTTCTCAAAGACCATATTCTCCTTTTTTTAAAAAAAAAAATCTTTAAAAAAATGATTAATATCAAGTGCAATTTTTATGCAATTAAATACAATTAAAACTTGATAAATATGGAAAAAAACATTAATATCAAAGTTACACCAAACTATTTTTCAGCTCCAAAAGAAGTTTGAAGATATAATACAAATTAAAACTAAACAAAAGGTAGAACTATTTTTCCTTTTTCTATCTGATAATCCAAATTCTTCAAACTCTTTCATCTCTACTCTCTAGTACCAATTAGTATGCATCAAACTTGAAAAATTAAGAGGAGCTAAATAAGAATGAAAGTGAAAGTTGAGCTGTGCCAAAAATAAGAGGTTAGAGACAAAAAAAAAATATGCAAAAAGCCAAAAACTTACAAACAGAGAACTAAGGAACGTTAACATTTGCAAATAGAACTTTACTTCATCGTCACAAAACAGTGGGTCTTGAGAATTTTCTAACATTCAGATAACACTTTGATTGAATCCAAAAGAGGGCAATAATATACTCATTCTTGAGAATTTTCTAACAGTTAGCAATGGCAAAGCTTAGTTTCTTCTATATTGTAGCCATTGGATTGCTTCTTAGCTGCCTTGTTGCAGGTTCGAAGATGCATGAACATTATAATGCAAACAGGAGACATGAAAATGCATGAACATTATAGAAAGGAAGACATAATAGAAATGCCGGACATGAAATGGCGTGAACCGACTAATCCATCAGGATCCCTAAGCCGAGATGCCGAAAATCGAAGCCGTCCAACGAACTTCGAGGAAGAAGAAAGCCCGAACTCCCGTCCAACGCTCGCAGCCGAAAACCGAAGCCGTCGTCCAACGAACTTCGTGGAAGAAGAAGAAGGCCCGAACTCCCATCCAACGCTCGCAGGCTCGCAGCCGAAAACCGAAGCCGCTTTGGAGAGAAACGAAAAACGAATGTAAAAAGATTTAGGGTTTAGGGTAACATATGCGGCGGCCAACGGGTTTATACTCATGTGACTCATGTATGATTTTTTAATCAAAACATCAAATATTTATATAATAATATTTAATATTATAAATATGATATCTAATTATCTATATTATATAAATTCATCGAGTAGCTTATCAAGCTTTCGAGTCGAGTCGGATTGAGCTCGAACTCGAGCTCGTTAATTAAACAAGCTCGATTGTGAGCTCGAGCTCGAAGCTCGATAAGATCTGCTCTCGAGCTCGTTAACGAGTCGAGTTCAAGCCGGCTCACGAGTCGGCTGGGCTCACTTACACCCCTAGTCCCTTTTGCAAATCTATTTTCATGACTTATGTTTTGATGATTGACAAACACTATTGATTCTCTTGGAATGCATGTTGCTTCTAACTTTTCAGGAATCAAAGATCGAACGAACAAACGAAGCCAGTTCAAGATTGCGTAGGTTTAGGGTTAAGTCAGTCTGTACTTTATTTTTTTTCTCTTCTTGAGTCTATTTGTAATGGTCAAAGAGACTGATGCTAAGTAACCCTATACACACAAACTTGAGAGACTTAGAATTTCTATTTTTACTCATATTTGCCAGGACGATATTTACATCGTCTTGGACGATCAGGCTTAAAACAGAAAGTCTAAATAAGGATTCTTAATTAAGGCAGCCGTCATTAATAGATTGTCCGGGACGATATGTGTATCTAGCAGGACGATAAGCTCAAAAACAGAAAGAAGTTGCCGCCATAGACAATTAAGGTATACTGTATTTTTTAATTATCGGTCAGGACGATCATTGATCGGCCTGGAACGATATTATCAAATTATGCCTTAATTGATCAGTAAATCAAGGGAGTAATTAAGGATGATTGATACGATCATATCGTCCTGGACGATCGCAGGATCGGCCAGGATGATCTATTCAAAAACCTTGGTTACTTCAGGACGATAAATATCGGCCAGCTCGAATTCAGGGCGATGCTCTGGACGATTTTCCTCTGATTTGAACTGATCGGCCAGGACGATCGTGAGATCGGCCTGGACGATCAAGCCAATTTTAAATCGTCCAGTTTGCATTCAGGGCAATGCTCTGGCCGATCTTCTGAGATTTGTACTGATCGGACAGGCTGATATGGACATCGGCCTGGACAATATTGTCGGTAAGTTGTAATTAATGAGCTCCTTTGAAGCTCTTCTATTTAAGAGATCTTGTTCAACATTTTGAATAACCTTTTTGCTACTTCCTTGACCTGAGAAGGCCTTGAGGAGAGAAAGAGAGAGAGAGGGAGAGAGAGAGAATCTTGTGAGGGGGAGCTTGTGAGGGGACTCACAAGGGTTGCATCAAGGATCTCTATGCTTCTTCTTCGTCTAGAGTTTCTCATCCGTGGAAGGGTCGGTAATGGTAAGGTGTTAGCATATGGTTGTGGTTCTCTGCCAGCTTCAGGAGCAAGCAAAAGAGATAGGTTCTCTGTCTTGCCGGGGTGGCAAAAAGAGGTTCTTTGTGAGGGCTTCTCCGCCTAACCGTGGGGGCTAAAAGAGAGTCACGTTTTGTAGTACAATACTTGGAGGGTGCCTCTAAGGAGTGGACGTAGGTCATGTTGACCAAACTACTATAAATCTCTGTGTTCTTGTTTTCTTGCTTCCGCACTTTAATTTTCGCATTGTTTATTTTTCTCGTGGAGTGGTTTTGGTTTATGTGATTTTTGTTATTTGTGAAAAGAATTTTTTTTTAAAATACCAATTCACCCCTGCCCCTCTTGGTTAGCTTGGGACTAAGTTCATAGGGCTTAACATCCCTAACAAACTTTCAAGTGGTATCAGAGCGGGATTTGAAAAATTTAAGTTTGAAAACTTTTTGAATTTTGATCCATGGCTAACCTTGGGAATCATAACACTACGGAAGGGTATTCTATTACCCGACCTCCCCTGTTCGATAACCTACCTTTTAATTTATGGAAAACTCGAATGTCAAAATTTTTACAATCTACTGATTATCGCATGTGGATTCTTATCAAAGAAGGTTATTCTCCACCTTCTCGTGAAATTAATGGTGTTAAAACTGAAGTTGCTTTTACTGAATGGACTTTCGATGAACGAGATTTAGCTCAATTGAATGAAAAATGTTTGAACTATTTTTTCTGTGCTTTAAAATCTGAGGATTACATGCGTGTCTCTACTTGCAAAACTGGAAAAGAAATTTGGGATAAGTTGTGTATCACCTATGAAGGCACTAATGAAGTTAAACAATTCCGTTTGAATTTTCTCTTGCATGACTACGAACTTTTTCGTATGAAACCTCATGAATCAATTTCTGACATGTATACTAGATTTACTCAGATAGTTACTTCACTGCATGCATTAGGAAAAGAACTTTCAAACTATGAAAAAGTAAACAAGATTTTGAGATGCTTGCCTTCGTCATATGATGCTAAAATCACTGCAATCACTGAATCTAAGGATTTGAACACTTATTCTATTGATAACTTACTTGGTTCACTCATTGCTTACGAGCAAGGGGTGAATCAAAGAAATCTTGATGCAGGTGAGAAGAAGAAGAAGAAAACAGTTGCACTAAAGGCGCACAAATCGAATTCTGAATCTTCCGGGTCTGAAAGCGATGAAGTTGCCTTCATCACAAGGCAATCCAAAAGCTTTCTAAGGAAGAAGAAAAAGTATCATTGGAGAAAAGGTAAGGATCATAAATATTCTAAAGGATCTTCTGATGTTGTTTGTTATAAATACAGGATTCTAAGACATGTGAGAACTGATTGCCCGACACTTAAAGACCACTCAAGCAAAGGAAAGGGTGAGGAGAAACCTAAGCTAGGGAAGGACAAGATGAGAGTACAAAAAGCATTTTGGGCAGATTCGGCATCGAACTCATCGGAGACGGAACCAGAAGATGAGACATCAAAATTGTGCTTGATGGCAGACGACAATCCTGATCAAGAAGAGGTATGTGAACTTTCCTATGATCAACTTCTTGTAGTTTCTGAAAAGATTCATGCATCATATAGGAAATTAAAGAAAACACATGCTAGCTTGAAATTGGAATTTTTGAACCTACAAAAAGAGCATGAAATTTTGACTAAAGACCATCAAATGATTGATTCAAATCATATAACTTTACTTGATGAATTTGATGAGTTAAATAAAAATCATTGTGAATTATTTGAAAAGCATGATGCATTAAAAGTTTCACACATATCACTTGAATCTGATTTTAAGAAGTCTAAAGAGATGGAGAAAATTTTGAGGAATGAAAATGAGAACTTAAAAAGCACAAATTTGAAGATTCAAAATGAATTAGAAACATGTAAGAAAACTAGGATGACACCTACTTTTGATCAATTGCCAAAACTTAGGAAGAGGCATTATAACTCAAATCACTTAAGAAATTCTTTTCCTGGAGTTAGATATTTTTCATATGGCATGCTAGGACACATCTCACACACTTGCACAGTACACCATAGTACACATTGGGTGTGGAGACCTAAGGTGCATGATCCACAGCATACCACACATGCATTGCATTCTACTCTTCATAAGAAGGAACCCAAACCTGCTTGGGTTCCTAAATCTAACATTTGATAATTTTGCAGGAGGGCTCTCACAAAAGGCCTCGTGAGAGTATGTGGTACCTAGACAGTTGATGCTCTCAACATATGACTGGTGATGCCACTTATTTTTTTGTACTAGAGTCCAGGACTGGAGGCAAGGTTGCTCTTGAAGACAACACCACCAAGAAGGTGGTAGGCGCAGGTATAATTGGTAATTCCAAGAACCTTATGATTGAAAATGTTTTGCTTGTAAATGGATTGAAGCACAACTTATTCAGCATCAGTCAACTCTGTGACAAAGGCTTCATCGTGCAATTTTTTGCAAATTCATGCATTTTAAGTTTAAGTAACAATACTATTTTGCAGGGAAAGAGGATCAACAACGTCTACATGCTTGATTTAAATAACATTGAATGGGCTGCTGCATTTTGCTTAAAAATTGTGATTGATGATTCTTGGTTGTGGAACCGAAGACTTTGTCATGCAAGTAAGAAAACCCTTAGGAAAGTGACCCAAAAAGACCTAGTTAGAGGTGTCCCCAAACTCAAGTTTTCAAAAGACCACATTTGTGATGCCTGACAACTAGGAAAGCAAGTCCACTCCACCTTTCACCCCATTAAGGATATTAGCACCTCTAGACCTTTAGAAGTCCTTCACATGGATTTGTTTGGACCCATTAGCACCGCCAGCCTGGGAGGGAAAGTCTATGGATTTGTGAATGTTGATGACTACTCTAGGTTCACTTGGACTAGATTTTTTTCACATAAAAATGAGTCTTTTGAGGAGTTTAAAATATTTTCTACTTGGATTCAGAAAAAGTTAGGTTGTGAGATTTTGACCATCCATAGTGATCATGGGGGATTAGCCACAATTTTTCAGCTCCTATGACCCCTCAGCAGAACGGGGTAGCTGAAAGGAAGAACCGGACCTTGGTGGAAGCCGCTAGAGCCATGCTTGCTGAGTATTCACTTCTAAAATACTTTTGGGCTGAAGCGGTTAACACAGCTTGTTGTGTGTTGAATATGGTGAATGTTAGAGCCAAATTAGAAAAGACACCCTATGAGATCCTTAAGGGTAGGACACCCAATCTTTCCCACGTTCATGTCTTTGGTTGTAAGGTTTTTATTCACAACAATGGGAAGTCTCACTTGGGAAAATTTGATCCTAAATCTAATGAAGGAGTATTCTTGGGATATTCTAGTGTTGAGAAGTCTTTTAGGGTGTTTAACAAGAGAACTTTAATGGTAGAAGAGACAACCCATGTAGTATTTGATGAGTCTGATCCTAAGAAACATGGAGTTGAGAATGATGATGAGGTTGGAGAGATTACTAGTGGAGTAGAAAATTTGGGGAAGGGGATAGAACACCAAAGTAATGAAGGAGTAGGAGAAGTCACCCAAGCAGTAGAAAATTTTGATTTGGATGAAAGGGTTGGACCTTCACACACTTTTCCTAGAGATTGGAGATACTCTACAAGTCACCCTAAGGATTTGATCTTATGAGACCCTTCTAGTGGAGTTAAGACTAGACATGGACTTAAGAAGGAGGTGAACCACTCTTCCTTTATCTCAATGACTGAACCCACCACCATTAACCAAGCCCTTACTGATGAGTTTTGGATTTTAGCAATGTAAGAAGAATTGAATCAATTTATAAGGAATGATGTTTGGGAGATTGTAGAAAGACTTAAGGGATAAAGTGTAGTTGGGACAAAATGGGTCTTTAAGAATAAGGTGAATGATTCAGGAGTGGTGGTGAGGAATAAAGCAAGATTGGTGGCTAAGGGGTATAACGAAATAGAAGGGATAGACTTTGAGGAGACTTTTGCCCTATAGCTAGATTGGAAGCCATTAGAATGCTATTAGCCTTTGCCTGTTATAAAGGATTTAAGCTTTTTCAAATGGATGTCAAGAGTGCCTTTTTAAATGGGGAAATAAAAGAAGATGTGTTTGTAGAACAACCCCCAGGTTTTGAGAGTTCTTAATTTATGAATCATGTTTTTAAATTAAAAAAGGCTTTGTATGGTTTAAAGCAGATACCAAGAGCTTGGTATGAGAGGCTTAGCACATTCTTACTAGAAAGGGAGTTTGTCAAGGGGAGCGTAGACACCACCCTTTTTCTTAGGAGAGTTGGAGATGATTTACTCATTGTTCAGATTTATGTGGATGATATACTCTTTGGATCTTCTAATAAGAAATTGTGTGATGATTTTTCTAAAATAATGAGTAGAGAGTTTAAGATGAGTTTGATGGGAGAGTTGTCCTACTTTTTGGGGTTTAACATAAAACAATTGGAGGATGGAACCTTTTTAAATCAAACAAAATACATAAAGGACATTTTGAAGAAATATGAGATGGACAAAGCCAAGCCAATTAACACTCCCATGACTTCTAGTGCTCCATTGGATAAGGACCCAAGTGGTAAATCTGTTATCAGAAGAAGTATAGAGGCATGATTGGATCTTTACTTTACTTGACTGTGAGCCGACCTGATATTATGTTTAGTGTTTGCCTTTGTGCTAGATTTCAAGCTGACCCTAAGGAGTCCCATATGATTGCTGTTAAGAGAATTTTTATATATCTTTTGGGGACACAAGGCTTAGGGATTTGGTACCCTAGACACAACACTTCTTTTGAGATTATTGGATTTTCTAACTCTGATTTTGCAGGATGAAAGGTGGATAGAAAAAACACTTCAGGAACTTATCAATTCATTGGACAATCTTTGGTCTCTTGGTCTAGTAGGAAGCAAAACTCTATTGCACTTTTCACTGTTGAAGCTGAGTACATCGCTCTTAGAAGTTGTGTGGCCCAAGTCCTTTGGTTGAAACAACAGGTATTGGATTTTGGATTACCTGTAGGCACCATCTCAATCTTTTGTGACAACACTAGTGTCATATGCATATTTAAGAATCCTATCCAACATTCAAGGACTAAGCACATTGACATTAGGCATCACTTCATTAGAGATCATGTGACTAAGGGAGACATTGAGTTACACCATTTTACAACTGAAAATCAATTGGCTGACATCTTTACTAAATCACTGGCCTTCGACACTTTTAGTTTTTTAAGGACCAGATTGGGTGTGATTAACATAACTGCATGAAACTTGATCTTTTAGTTACTTTCTTTTATTTTTATTTTTTATTTTTTTATTTTTGGTGTGTTTTACTTTCTTTTGCTTTTTTTCTTTCTCTTACTTAGTTTTCAAAATCATCGCTAAAATGATAACATATTTCATGCCCTTATTTTTTTTTGAAAATTTGTAGTCAATGTGGTTTTCATCTCTTAATCTCCTAGATGGTAAAAATATTTTGTAATTGTGTCTCTTTCTCTAACCTATTTTAGTGGCATAGTTTTCTTTTCTAATCAAAAGTCTATCTCAAATTAAAGATTGTTTATGAAATTGAGATCTTTTCTTAAGCTTGCTTAAGCAAATCTATCTTATATTTATAATGTTTAAGGTTTTTTGTCACATCAAGATCCCTCGTTTCTCTTGTCTTTGATTATTAATTCTGTTTGTGGTAATTCTTCCTTACATTAGAGAGAGAGCTCCTATTCTCTAATATCTAAGAAGATATATTCACAACTAAGTTTTTTTTAAGAGGTTATAAAAGAGAATGTAGCTAGCAAAAATAAAAAAAATTTTGGCCAATGATGCCAACAAAAGAAGCGCAAAGATGCCAAAATTGAAAAATATATAAAAAGATGCGCAAAGTGCCACTCAAATTGACAAGAGGCATAAAATGAGCCCACTCTAAAGCAAGATATTCTCTCTTTTTAAATCTTTTAGAACTTAGAAGTTTTGGTTCTCAAAGACTTGATTTCGATTATTTTTCGATCGTGATAGATTTACTTTGGTTCATTATTTTATAAAGATAGTTTTTTCTTAAACCAAGTGATGAATGGATTCTTTTTCTCATATTCAATTAATTCTTTGAGTTAGGTCATTGATTTCAAAAGACGATTCTACCCTAAGAAAACGTCTGAGCTAAGGGTAACCATGCTGGATATTCTACTATTCTATGGATGGTTGAGATTATTAACTCATTAACCCACATGTTTTTAAATTAATCACATGGAATACTACATCATTTTCATGCCTTGGTTTTAAAAAAAAAAATTTGTTGTGATTTGTTATTGTTCTTTTGTGTTCCCTCCTCCTTTTTGATATGTCAAAAGGGGGAGAATTTTATGATATTTTTACACTTGTCGATCTTGAAATTTTTTTTCTGCTAATTGTCTTCGTAGTGTTTTGCCATCATCCAAAAGGGGGAGATTGTTGTAAATATATTTTCATGACTTATGTTTTGATGATTGACAAACACTATTGATTCTCTTGGACTACATGTTGCTTCTAACTTTTCAGGAATCGAAGATCGGACGAACAAACAAAGCCAGTTCAAGATTGCGTAGGTTTAGGGTTGAATCAGTCTGTACTTTGTTTTTTTCTCTTCTTGAGTCTATTTATAATGGTAAAAGAGACTGATGCTAAGTAACCCTACACACACACTTGAGAGACTTAGAATTTCTATTTTTACTCATATCGGTCAGGACGATATTTACATCGTCCTGGACGATCAGGCTTAAAACAGAAAGTCTAAATAAGGATTCTTAATTAAGGGAGCCGTCATTAACAGATCATCCGGGACGATACGTGTATCAGCCAGGACGATAAGCTCAAAACAGAAAGAAGTTGCCGCCATAGACAATTAAGGTATACTTTATTTTTTAATTATCAGCCAGGACGATCATTGATCGGCCTGGACGATATTCTCAAATTATGCCTTAATTGATCAGGAAATCAAGGGAGTAATTAAGGATAATTTAAACGATCATATCGTCCTGGACGATAGCAGGATCGTCCAGGGCGATCTATTCAAAAACCTTGGTTACTTCAAGACAATAAATATCGGCTAGGTCGAATTCAGGGCGATGCTCTTGACGATTTTCCTCTGATTTGAACTGATCGGCCGGGACGATCGTGAGATCGGCCTGGACGATCAAGCCAATTTTAAATCATCCAGTTTGTATTCAGGACGATACTCTGGCCGATCTTCTAAGATTTGTACTGATCGGCCAGGCCGATATGGACATCGGCGTGGACGATATTGTCGGCAATTTGCAATTAATGAGCTCCTTTGAAGCTCTTCTATTTAAGAGCTCTTGTTCAACATTTTGAACAACCTTTTTACTGCTGCCTTGACCTGAGAAGGCCTTGAGGAGAGAAAGAGAGAGAGGGAGAGAGAGACGATCTTGTGAGGGGGAGCTTGTGAGGGGATTCACAAGGGTTGCTTCAAGGATCGCTCTGCTTCTTCTTCGTCTAGAGTTTCTCATCCTTGTAAGGGTCGGTAGAGGTAAGGAGTCAGCATCTGGTGGTGGTTCTCTGCCAACTTCAGGAGGAAGCAAAAGGAGATAGGTTCTCTACCTTGCCGAGGTGTCAAAAAGAGGTTCTTTGTGAGGGCTTTTCCGCCTAGCCGTGGGGGCTAAAGGAGAGTCACATTTTGTAGTGCAATACTTGGAGGGTGCCTCCAAGGAGTGGACGTAGGTCAAGTTGATCGAACCACTATAAATATATGTATTCTTGTTTTCTTGCTTCCGCACTTTAATTTTCGCATTGTTTATTTTTCTCGTGGTGTGAGTTTGGTTTGTGTGATTTTTGTTTTTTGTGAAAAGATTTTTTTTAAAATACCAATTCACCCCCCCCCCCCCCCCTCTTGGTTAGCTTGGGACTAAGTTCATAGGGTTTAACAACCCTAACAAACTTTCAGTCCCGTCTTTTCGAATACTTTGAGAATGTTTGGTTTTATGCAAAATAAACACTTGTTTGATTAGGTATATTCAGAGTAAAGTAAAAAATGATATTTTTGTAATAATTTATTTTGGCATTACAACTAGTATATTTATAAAAGTAGTATATTTATAATAATTAATATTATTTTATGTTATAAAATAAAATTAGTGTATTTATTTATTGCATTTATTATAATTTTTTTTAATTATAAAATAGAATATTCTGTTGTATATTAATTTAGCAGTGTGCTGTAATAAACGTAAATATACTTCTGATAGAGAGAAATTTTAATTTTAAATTTTTAAGTTTCAAGTAATGTTTTTTACAAAAAAAAAACTTCATTTAATAAAATTTTCACACTGACCATTTGTTTATCACCTAATAACTTTTACTCCATATATATGTATTTCAACACAAACGCTATTAGTTATACTATCTAATTTACCACAAATTGCACTCGTGCATATGCTTAACGCAACAAATTTAGTTGAACAGTACTGTCTGTAAAAAGAATCGTTACAGTCCTAAGATATTATATTTTATAAAACTTTTTAGCTGCCAAACTGTCGTAGAGCTTGTTGTTAAAAAAAATTCATCCAATCAATTTCTAAAAATCAAAGAAGAAAAATGTTACAAAAATAATAATGACAACAAATTGGAAAGCAAAACTGTAAGAAAATGCCCCCAAAAAATAACTCTTAATTGTTAATCATCACAAGAACGCACTACATTTGCATGTTTATTAGAACCCCAATAATAAATCAAAATGAAGTTCATAGTTTCAAACTAAAATAACAACTATAAATATTATTCCCAAGACACTGTCATCAAACTCAATGGGAGTGCATATGTCAAAGAACATAGAAAAAAGTAGCAATACTGGTGGCAGAAAATTATACATCATCGGCAGTAACATTACAGCTACATAGAAAAAAGAACAATGTGACGTTGGTAATATCATACTAGTTCTGATTATTCACAATGATGCGAGATGCCAAATAAAGAAATTCTAAAGCTGGCACTCTGTCCCTTTCCATGGAAAATAAATGCGAGTGACAGCTTTACATCTATGTCTTCATTCATGCAAACAAGCAAAAACTTCTTATAATGGACTTAGTGACGTTGCAGCCTTAATGACTAATTATTTAAGCTTTATTGTTGCATCTGATGATCCATGAATGCTTCCATGTGGGAGATGTCATGGATGACAACAAAACATTGCATGTGGTGGATGACAAAGATTTTTTATACTCGTTTGATGATGTAACTTGTGTGATATATCTATGTTGTGATCTCTCTTAATTGTACCTCAATTGTATCTTTGTGGAAATGGATGACCCGAGGTTTAATGGTTGTCAGCAAGCAATGCTGAGTATTGTTAGCACATAGGAAGATGTTAGCAGAATATAGTCCACTGCATCTATTCCATAGAAAGGTAGGTAGAAACTGTCTTATGGAGGAATGTTTGTATAATACAGCTGTGAGAGGTAGCAGGATAAGGACATCCATCAAGTAAATTGTTTGCTTTGAAGTATGAGTTGATACTGTGGTTGAATGGATAAAATGATTTGATTAAAGTTTAGGGTGAACAAGACTTCACTGTCTCATGTAATTAGGTGGTCACAAATTGTTATTTATCTGGACCAGCTTTACTTATAAACAGTATGAATTGTGTTCAAGAACTCGACAAGTATTGAATCCATTTGAGATAGGAATCTTTGTATCCAGGATTAATGTAAACTTAATTAGGTGGCTAGTTTAATTGTGGTGTGAATAAACAGAATGAAGAGATAATAAGACTTGAAATAAAAGCAAACAAAACCATTATTGGCTGATAGAGAAAGCTCAGAGACTTGAAATAGTAGAGGTAACTATTCCCAAAGCATTCAACACAGAACTTGACATCTGTATTCAAGACCCCGAGAAAGCTCAACGAACCAGAGGGAAGGGAATTTAATTCAAAATGGGGTGGGGACTCACTCCGACGACAGTGTTGTTCTCACCATAGATTTGGACTCTGCCTCCACCGGTACTGATCTCGATTCTTAGCCGAGCAGCAAGAACCGAGTTAATAACTCTTCCGCTATGTCCACCGGAGAAATGGAAGCTCTCGTCTCGAATCTAAATCACTCGAGTTCATCGCCTAGCGGCGATGTGTCGGCATCAAAATCTACTGAAATCGTTGCTACCTTTATTTCTCCCATTTCTACTCTGGTAGATGACGAGCCGCTTCATCTGACATTTCACTCAATTATTTTCGTTGACCGATGTAGCTTTATCAACGAGCCAAAATTAGGGTTGGATAATGCTAATTTAATACCATAGCTGGAATCATTCGCAGGAGTCACTGTAATGTCTTCGAGCCTATCTCCTTCTCAATCATCGTCCTATCTTTGGCCATCGCACACGCTTGTCTCTTGTGATGAACAGAACCATTTTTTCCAAACCCGGCGATCATCCCATAGCTTCCTCTTCCTCTGAGATAAAACGTAGAGATTCGATTCCACAAAACCATCGCGCATGGAAAGAAGGGTGAAGAAGGGAGCACTTTCTCAGATTCATCGAAACCATCGCGCTTGAGGCTTCGCATGAGAGTATTTCTAATCCGCTCAATCTGAGCGGGTTTCATTGTCACGCGACGGGCGTCCTATAATACACCGCTTATGCTTTCGAGTACTTCATTATGTTCCCCTCAAAATCAACCAAACAATGTAATTTAAGAGATACATGCAATTAAATTACTTTACCCTCTTAATTCTGCATATCAAACAACCCCTTCATTGCAGAGTACATGCAAAAGCCTTCTATATATAAAGAAGGATATAGCCTACGGCCAAGCACTTAATGCCACGTCAGACATTACAAACTAATAATATATTATGTATTATTATATGCTAATACGCCCCTGCAAACTAATGATTGTTGGATAACTTTCAGTTTGGATCTTAGAAGATAGAATCTTGGCGTTGATAGCAATTTGGAAAATATATCGGCTTCTTGATCAACAAAGTTGATTTGTATAAGGCGGATGTTGTTGTTTTGAATGTGATCCCTGATGAATTTTTTATCAATTTCGATGTGCTTTGTGCGAGCATGAAACCCTGGTTTGTAAGCTAGGCAATTGCTAAGGTGTTGTCGCAATACATATCCGTAGGACAGTCTTGTGGTATGCCAAAGTCATGAAGTAGTCGACGAAGCAAGATAATGTCTAATGCCAGTCCTGCCAATGCCTTATATTCTGATTATGTAGATTATCTTGTGACTGTATGTTGGTTTTCTTGTAAGTCCTGCCAAAGCGGTATAGTCCAAACCATATTCTTGATGATTTCCTTGAGCAACTAGTCTGGCTTTGTGCTTAGCCACCAATCCATTTGCATGAAGTTTGACGTAGTAGGTACATTTGCATCCTAGGAAAGATGATTCCTTGGGTTGCTGAACCAAACTCCATGTACCTTGCTTTTGCAGAGCGAAGAATTCCATGGCTATAGCTTGTCTCCACTCTGGATGTTTGATAGCCTCAGTATATATAGTGGGAGCTGTTGGAGAGTCTATCATGGTGTTAGCATGAAAAAATTTAAATGAATGCGAGGTTTGAGCGATCCTGTCTTAGTCCGAGTGACCATATGGTGTTGAGGAGGTATGGGAGATGGTATGTGATAAGACGGGACTGTGAGATCTATGGGATTGTTAGCATGAGATGTAGTGAGGGGATGTTGTATTGAATCATTAATATGAGCTGGGGATATAATTGATTTATGTGGACTGTTGATCGTAGTTGGGACCAACACAGATGTGGGTTGAAGAAAAATGGCAAAATATCATGAGTTAGGTGTTTAGATGTAGATTGATTTTTGGCAAAAAGGGAATGAATGTTCATCAAATGTGATATGTCTTGAGATTTGAATTTTTTTAGTATGAATATTGAGGCAATTATATCCCTTATAAGTGTTAGAATAGCCAAGAAGACACAAGATTTAGATTTAGGTTGAAATTTGTGACTAACGTTAATGGAAGAAGTGGAAAACATTCACAACCGAATGTACGAAGATGACTGTAATCGAGTTTGACTTTATGAAAAATTTCAAATGGAGAGATATTTTTAGTGTTTAGAGAAGGCATCATATTGATTAAATACACAGAAGTTAAGACAGCTTCTAGACAATGGTGATAGGGAACCGAAGTAGTTAACAAGAGCATTCTTGTAGTCTCAATGATGTGGTGATGCTTATGCTCAGCAACACCATTTTGTTTCGGAGTGTAAGGACAAGAGATTTGATGGCTGATTCCATGAGCTTGGAAAAATTGATTGAATAATGATTAACATATTTAGTGCTACCATCTGTGCGAAGTGTTTTAATAGAGTGAGAGGTATATTTCTCAACTTGTTCTTTAAACAAAATAAAATATTCATAAACTCAGATTTATGTCTCATAGAAAATATCCAAGAAAATCTAGAGAAATCATCAACGAATAGATCTTAATATCTAAAGCCTTGAATAGAAATAACTGGGTCTGGACCCCAAATGTTAGAATGAATAAGCACTAGAGAGGAGTTTTGATAATTTACATATTTATCAAAATCAAGTTTATGGCTTTTAGATTCTTTACAAGACAAGCATGAAGAAAGATTTTCTTCAATATTCAGATGTAGATTACATCTTAAAATCGCTTTGAGTACTGTCTCGTGAGGATGTCCAAGCCTTTGGTGCCAAGTAATGGAGTTGTTGGTAGTGATAGATAGAGCCTGATGGTGGTGGGCGGGTGGCATAGTCATAATGGGATAGAGCCTTTTATTGCACGGTCCTTGAAGAAGAACTTGTTCTATCTTCAGATCCTTGAAAGTAAAACCCGAAGGATAAAATTTAATAAAAATGTCATTATCTTTATTAATTTGGAAATAGATAGTAAAATGTAATGTAATAACGGTGTATGAAAAATTTGTGATAATTTTAGCTTACGAGATCAGGTCGATAGTAAACCGGCCCCTGTGTTTACTATATTGACCAATATACCATCACCAATGATTATGCTATCTGATCCTTGAAAGGGGTTGAAATAGACATGTTGTCGAGGGAATTTATAAGATGTGAGGTTGCTCCCAAGTCAAGGTGCTAGTTTGTATGAGTGGTGTCGGTTGCGATGGATAGAGCTCTGTGTGGCTAATTGGAAGAAGGCGATACATATTGAATATTGAGGCGATGCCAATAGTGAGAAGCTGAATTTCCTTTCTTGAAGCATATCTAAAATATGGTTGTTGAGGCTCCAGATTGTTTGTTTGTATTATTGGAAGTGGAGATTTGCCTCTGTTACATCAACCGCGACTACAAGAAGTTTATAGAGCCATGTTTGCATCGTTGATAGAGGAGTTACTAGCAATATCAAATGCTAGATTAATTTCTTCACTTAGTAAAAGAGGATAGAGATGATCAAGACTGATTGGGGTAAGCAAGGTATGAATGGCCATTTTGTAAGATTGATACGAAGGCGGAAGATCGTTGATGATATATAAGATTAAATCCTCATTGTCGACTACCAATCATGCCAGAGTGATTTGGTTGACCAATGCCTTGATTTCAGAAAGATATTGCATCATAGTAAGATTTTTGAGAGAGATGTTGTGAAGGGTGTTCTTGAGTTGAATGACCTTAGATCGATTGGTGCTTGAAATCGATTTTTAAGCATAGACCAAATGGCGGCTGTGGAATCAAGATTCATAACATAAGGGAGAATGAAGGGAGATATTGTAGAGCGTAGTGAAGCAGCCAGGTTTTGATCAATTAAAGTAAGTAAACAAAGGAGGGGTTTGGGTTGAGAAAGCCATCCAATCACTAGATCAATTGAGAAGGGGAAGAAAAAAAAAAGGATCAAGAAACTTATCAAACCCATTGGTGCGAAAGATTTTTTTGTATTTGTGATCGCCAGACATAGTAGTTCTCATGGTTGAGCTAGATCGGAACAATGTTCTTGTGGTTTGACACCACAAATTTTAGAGTTGAGGAGATCTCAGATTCTTTAGGAAGAGTCAAATCCATGTGCTCGCTTAGTTGGGATGATGCCGAATTCGCCATGGTTAGAGATAAACTCCACTTGCTCTTGATACCATGAAGAAATATATAAACAAATAAATGCTACAGGAAGAACAAGAAGTAAGAATGATGAAAGAAAGACAAAACAGAAAAGTGGATTCATTTCATTGTAGAGTACATACAAAGGCCTTCTATATATAGAGAAGGATATAACCTATGGCCAAGCACTGAATGCCATGTTAGACATTACAAACTAATAATATATTATTTATTATTATGTGCTAATACTAAAAAAATAATTTAAATTGATTTTTGATGGATTTCATGTACATGTGTGCAAAAAGAGTAAGTTAAATTTTTTCTAGCATCATACTATGAAATCTACAAAATTATAGGCTTAAGGAGTCTAAGTGCCCAGTTTGGTGCCTAAGCACCCACCCTTACCATCATACTATGAAACTTATTAGGCACGTAGACTCAGTGCCTTGGCACTATACCTAAAGCCTAGGTGATAGTCTCATCTTTTCAAGAATATTAGGTTATAAAGAGTTAAAGTTTTGAATAATAAAAATAGTAAGCTCCATGCCTATGTACTGGAATGGCAATTATCCCATTTGACCTATTTAAAAGTAAAAGAGTACTCATTCTTGAGAAAATATTTGAAGAATACTTAAGAGATATTTCAATATTTTGAGATAAGTTTGTGGACCTCCGAAAGGACACTTCTACGGCTACAGGATTGCAGAGGGGTATATGGCCGCACCTACCCCAAGGGATAGAGACGATCGCAGGCCTCCACACTCCTCGCAAACGGGCTGATGTAAGGGAAGATTAGATCATGCATACTACTAAACATTGAGGATATCAGCTCTCGTCAGCGCACCCTAATGGGTAGTAATATACACAACCTGATCAAAATAACGGGTTTCCCCCACCCGATACATCAGCTCGGATGGGGGTTTAGTAGATGTGGAATTCAGTTTCGCACGGGCGCAAGCCCCCGTGGTTAATTACATCTCAGGCTGAAGCCTGAGAAAACTCTCGATTAAGGATCATAAATTATCCTTTCTAAAATGGGATTGGCACAAGGGCTAAGACTAGGAAGTCCAACTCAAAAGGAAAGAGAGGTTCAAATAGCTCAGTCAGCATGCGTGGTTTACACCAGCATTAGGAGGGACTAAGATAGTGAGAAGAAACTGGAGAAAAGAAATCAAGCATTCGACACATGCGTGCGACAAAGATGGAAGTGGCGTCATCCATGTGATGCAGATAAGTAGGATTTATAGTCCTTAAGAATAGGGAACTTACCCACTATTTAGACATACTACGAGACTGAATGTAGTAGCCTTGAACCCTAAATCTAAATTAGGTTTAGTATTTTACAACACTAACACTCATGTTCTAACTAATATAGTGCAAAACTTAGACTTATCCCAGCCTATATTGGGAAGCCAGCTAACCACTTAATCGATTTAAAACCAGTGGTCCAGTCATTTATGAAAGATAGATGGGTTTGTTGATTTTTAGAAATTAAGGCCGACATTTAGAGAGTTTTCTAATTGGCCTTGTATTTTTGTTGGGTAAATGCTCCTAGAGCTAATGCAATTAAAGTTTTGATTTAGTTAGTTTCTAAAGCAATGTGTGCTAGTTAAAGTTTCCAAATCAAATATACATTAGATTTTAAAAACATGCTTATATAAAAATAATTTTTTAAAAAAGACTGGGCCTCCCCAATCCTGGCTGGGGTAAGTCCAGATTTTGCACTACATTAGTTAGGACACAAATAGTAGTATTGTGTAGAACACTAAACCCAATTTAGATTTAAGATTCAAGGCTACTACATTCATTCTCGTAGTATGCCTAAATAGTGGGTAAGTTCCATATTCTTCAGGGATTGTTAGTCCTACTTATCTGGGTCACATGGATGACGCCACTTCCATCTTAATCTCACTTATGTGTTTAATGCTTGATTTTCTTTTTCTCCACTTTCTCTTTAGTACCTTAGTCCCTCCGAATGCTGGTATGAACCAAGCATACTGACTAAGCCAAATTGGACCTTTCTTCCCCTTTGAGTAGGACTTCATAGTCTTAGCCCTATATGCCAATCCCATCTAAAAGGATAATGTATGATCTTTAATCGAGAGTTTTCTTGGTCTTTGGTCTGAGATGTAATTAACCACGAGGGCTTGTGCCTGTGAAAAACTGAATTCCACATCTACTAAACCCCATTTGAGCTAATGTATCGGGTGGGGGAAACCCTTTGTTTTGATCAGGTCATGTATATTACTACCTATCGGGGTGCGCTGGCGAGAGCCGCTATCCTCAATGGTTAGTCATATTCATGATCTAATCCGCCCTTCTATTGCCTCATTTTTGAGGAGCGCAGAGGCCTGCAATCATCTCTATCCCTAGGGGTAGGTGCGGTCATATACCCTCTGCAATCCTGCAGCTGTAGCGGTGTCATTTCAAAGGTTCATAGGTTTCTAATGGACCCCCAACAGGATCGGCGAACAACTAGTGAACTGCTCATGTTGGTGTTGATCAACTGTGTCAAAGGGAGTAGAGTGAAGAACATGGGTGAAAGAGTACCAAAAAGGTGGAAGAAAGTGAAGAGCTCTTCTCCTAGCCTTATTCTATAGCAAGGGCAGAGCCTAGGATAAAGTGAAGAGCAACAATACATAATTAAGATGTCACCAAATGGTGAACAAGTTGTGGGATCTTCTCCTGGCCTTACCCTTCAACAAGTGTAGAGCCAAGAAAATAATTAAAGTAAAGATCATCGCAAGGGTGAAAAGAGGTAATGGACTTCTCTCCTAGCCTTACCCTATAGTAAGGGTAGAGCTGAAGAGAGAATCGAGAGTAACGGTCACCATGAGGGTGAAAAAATAGGGAGGGTTTCTCTCCTTACCTTCCCCTATAGTGAGGGAAGAGCCGAAGAGAGAACCCAAGGTATAGTAGTATAGTAAACCGACTACCTACCTGACCATATCGAAATAACAAAATAAAAGGTAATGGGGTCCCGTCTCCTCCTGATCCTATCGGAATAGTGGATTGAGGTGACTCAGTATTTATCTGACCATATCAAAACAACAAATAAAATAGTCACAAAATCTGGCGCCTGCTTCATCACAACAGGACACTCAAGATAAAAGGTGGTGAGGAATGCCTTAAAGGTGCTCTGTCAGGCTCTCTCAATCAGGTAGGTAAAACTAACTATATGTCTGACCATATCGAAACAGTAGGATAGAAGGTGTAAAGATCTCGTCTCCTCCTGATCCTTTTGAAACAATGGATTGGGATGAATCAAATCTTCTGCCTGACCTCAGCTAAAAGTAACTAAGACATAAAATTAGATGCCTGCTTAACCTTTAACAGGACATCCAGAGAAAAGGGGTGGTGAGGAATACCTCCCAGGGACTCTGTTGGGCTCTCTCAATCGGGTAAGTAAAACTAACTACATGTATGTTCATTTCAAATTACAGGATAGAAGGTGGAAAGGATCCCATCCCTTTTTGATCCTTTCGAAATCAGTGGATTATGGTGACTCACTACTTCTTCCTGACCTCAGCAAAAAATAACCAAGCAATAAAATTGGAAGACTGCCTAATTTTTAATAAGACATCCAGAGTAAAGGTGTGGTGAGGAACGCCTCCCAAGGACTCTGTCATACTCTCTCAACCGAGTAAGTAAAATCAACTACAAATCTGATTGTATCAGGATAACAGGATAGAAGGTGAAATGATCTCGTCTCCTCCTGATCCTTTCAGAATAGTGGGTTGGGGTGACTCACTACTTCTGTCTGACCTCAGTAAAAAGTAACCAAGCCACGAAATTAGAAGCCTACCTAGTCTTTAACAGGATATCCAGAGTAAAAAGGTGGTGAGGAATGCCTCATAGTAACTCTATCGGGCTCTCTCAATCAGGTAAGTAAAACTAACTACCAGTCTGACCATATCGGAATAGCAGGGTAGAAGGTGAAAATGATCCTATCTCCTCCTGATCCTTTCGGAATAATGGATTAGTGCGAATCACTACTTATGCCTGACCTCAACAAAAAGTAATTAAGAGACGAAATTAGAAGCATGCTTATTCTTTAATAGGAAATCTAGGATAAAAAGAGGTGGTGAGAAATGCCTTTCAGGTGCTCTATCAGGCACTCTCAACCAGGTAAGCTTCAATATTTGCTCAACCAGATTGGCCTTGCAAATGAGGAAGAGCTCAATACTCATTTGCTCATATGGGGAGTAGCGGGTAAAGAGTCAGGCTCTAGTGCCTTCTTGATCACAATAAGACACTCAGAAAGAAAAAGAGTGGTGAGAAATGTCTTCCAGGAGCTCTGTTAGGCTCTCTCAACCAAGTAAGTAAAACCAACTACCTGTCTGTTAGTATCAAAATAGTAAGGTAGAAGGTGAAAGTCATCTCATCATCAACCTAAGATAAATCTGTGTAGGGATACAAGGGAGAAAGAAAAGGTAAATGGAAGAATTTTAAGGATAGAGTTATCTAAGGAATCCCAAGCTAGCATTTTGGTAACCACATGATAGAAGACAAATCGTCGTTGCCATGAGTATTATAAAGCTGTCAGGATCTCTTAGGTTACCCTAACCCTACACCAAAGAGGAGAAAGACATCAGAATGACGTCTCCCAAGAAAGCTGGAAGAGATACACCCTCAATAGAGTATGTAAAGGGGCAGTCTCATCCCAAGGGAGTAAAAAGAACTGAAGAAGCAAGGGGGCACCTCTACTACGAAAAATAGGACTAAGCCTAGTAGAAACAACCATCAAGGAAGCTACAGTGATAAACCCATACTAACTGATGGGAACCCTGTAAGAAGTAAAATCAAAGTTAACGTATCCAAAGGCCCACTCAGATAGTTAGGAGTTGGGTCTCAATGGAAAAACAAGTGGTAGAAGGAACTAAAGAGCTGACTTTTGCTAGAGAATTAAAGCTCACAACAAAGGTGATGGTGGCACTTAAGGCATAATGCCCTATATCACCAAGTTAGGGGAGAAGAATCAAAGTAGCGAGGGAACACACTCGCCACTAAGAACAATAACTCTAAGTAGGATTAATAACTATATAAAACTCACAGTGGTAACATCAACACAAACTAGTGGGATCATGTAGGAAGTGAAAGTGACCTCAACACATTCATAAGACTATTCTGGCGACTAAGCCTAGTGTTTAAATGGTAGGATAGGTCACAAAAAGGAGCAGAAGAACTAATCTTCTATTAGAAAATCAAAGTTCTCAAAACAGTGATGTTAACATCCAAGACAGGATATACTACATCATAGACAAGAAAACATCTCTAGGTATCAAGGGGACAAATTCACCACTTGAGGATAGTAATCATGAATAGGATTGAGCAAAGATCAAAGGGTCGCTGGGGTAACACCCATATAATCTGGTGGGACCTTGTGGGGAGTAAAATCAATACTACTACATTCATAGAATTACTCTAGTAGCTAAGAGTATGGTACGAATGGTGAAGTAGGTCGGTAAAAAAACTAAGAAGCCAATCTTTTGCTAGAAGATCAAAGCCCCTGAGGATGTGATGCTAATATCTGGGACAAGATGTACTACATCACAACTAAGAAAATAACTCTAAGTGGCAAGGGGATACATCTTCTACCAAGTATAGTAATCATGAGTGAGATCAACGATCATCAAAAGATCATAATGGTAACACCTACCCTAACTGGATAGGACCCTATGAGGAGTAAAAGCGACACAATCACATTCATATGACAACTATGGCAGCTCAGAGAAGTGCATGAATGGGAGAGTAGTTGCCAAAAGAGGGCAGAAGGGGGTTGATCTTTCCTCGGAAAGACCCAAGCCCACAAGGAAGTGATGTCGACATCTAGGACATGATGTACCACATCACTAACTAAGCAATTAAAATCATGGAAGCTCATAACCAAATAGTATACATTCATTCTCGAAGCAAACACCAAGGTGCTTCAAAGGAGTGGAAAGAAGAACTTTGGGGAGCTTATGCTCTTAGAGAGTATTATCGGGATTCTCCGTGTGATAAGGGAAACCAATTTTACTCTACTGAGAGCTTCCCCCTTTTTTCATATATATTTTTCTTATTTTTATGTATTCCCAATCATAGATCTAAATTACCCCGTACTGTCAAAGATAACACATAGTAGAGGGGACGTTTACCGTATCTATAAGTTACTCCTAATATGAGGACATCCTTTAATGATTAGAATACAAAGAGCGGGAATTATAAATGGCTTTAATAACCCAGGTCATGTTCACAACATGAATAAAACTAGGGAAAGAGATTACACATGATCTTTTAAGGAAGTGAACTGTTAGTTTTGCTAACCCAGACTACACTCAACTCATGTGAATGAATTATGGAGCATAATCATGACAAAATTGATGTATAAATGAAATCAAAATCAGGAAAGAAGATCAACATTATGACTCATGACTAACATAGGATGGTATTGACCAAATATCTTATCTCCAAAGGGTTTAAACTAAGGATTTTAACATCCCTGATCACATTTTCAATTCACATGAATGGACTGAGGACTATAACTACCAGAGTAGGAGTGATAGGAAGAAGAAACTTAGATAGGGATAGTGGCTCACTATCACTACTCCTGACTAATATAGGTGGGTGTGGACCCAATATCACATCTTGAAAGTAGACTTAAATCATTGGTTTTGGTATCCCAGATCACACTTAGGGTGGCAAGTGAAAATGGGGATTAAGCCCTACAAAGGAGAGAACAAACTAAAAATTATATGTACTAGCATCAATGTGATTGGTGTGCATAGATAGAAGTATAAACATCGCTATGGCATATTAGCGTATCACCTTTAAGGATGACATTATACTCTTTGTAATGAAGATAGAGGACAAATCGTCTTGGCCATACAGACTACTAAAAAGTAAAAAGGTATTCTTTCAGGGGGTACATATACAAAGGGGTATCTAAAGGTGGTAGGGAGGCTCTCCTATGACTTATTAGACTCCAACATAGTACTTTTCAAGTACTATCCGTTGATGACAGGCATAGGGTGAACACCATTAGCAACAACAAGTAGGTAAGCACCACCTTCATAAACTTGCTTTATAGCGAATGGGCCATCCCAAATAGGCTCAAACTTACCACTTTAGAGACGATGTGAAATGATAGGCCTACACAAAATAAGAACTAGATCACCAACCTGAAAAGTACGGGGTCTAATAAGGAGATCGTGTAACCGGGCCATTCGAGCCTGGTATAGCTTAAGGTTTTGATGAGCTTGTAAGCAAAGCTCTTCTAAACCATCAAATTCTTCCAACCTTAGTCAGTCATTATCTTCATCAGATAGATTATGATTAACTGCTACACACAATGAGGGGAGCTCGACCTTGAGTGGGAGGACTGATTCAACCCCAAAAGCTAAAGCATATGGGGTGGACTGGGTAGGAGTACCGTAGGTAGTCATGTGGGTCCATAATGCTTCAGGTAACTTATCATATAATTCTCGTTTATTTGCAACAAGAATTTTCCTTATCAGTTATATGAGAGTTTTGTTAAATTTCTCCGCCAAGCCATTAGCTTTGGGATAATAAATTGAATAGTATCGCCGATTAATATTATGGCGGCGAGTAAATTGGCAATTTTGGTGCTCCTAAACGATGGGCCATTATCATAAATTATACGGCGTGGAACACGAAAGCGATAAACAACATTATCGTGAAAGAAATACATCACATCTTCTGATTTAAGTTTTTTTAGTGGGATATCTTCTGTCCATTTAGATAAGTAATCAGTGGCAGCTAAAATAAACCTATGATCCTTAAAAAAAGGAGGGTTTATAAGACACACTACACTCGTGCCCTAGCCCTCAAATGGCTAAGATGAGAAAGTGGGGTGCAACGGATTAGGGGGTTAGTGAATCACCGTGCCATGAACCTGACATTGATGGCACCTTCTAGCATGCTCCATACAATCACATATCATAGTCGGCTAATAATAGCCAAGGTATTTAATAATTCCTTTCATTTTAGGTCCAGACTGATGGGCACCATAAAGCCCTTCATGTATGTCGCCCATGACTTTGCGAGCCTCTTCTTTATTAAGGAAACACAACCAAATTTTTTTGAAGGAGCATCGATATAAGGTATCATTTGTATAGGTGAATGATAGAGCTCTTTTTCTAATTTGAGCAATGAGAGATTTATCATCTAGAAGCCTATCATGCTTCAAATATTCTATGAAGGGCACTCTCCAATCTAACTGTGAGGATCTGATCGAGAGAAGATAAGTCTGCGGGGCATAGAGCTTGATGATACTGAACAATAATAGACACGGGATTTCAAGTAGGGTCAGCTAATTCTTTTGCTAACTTGGCCAAGGTATTTGCTTTTCCATTTTCAGATCTAGGGATTTTGGCCAAGGTTACTTCTGGTATTAAGCACAAGAGTTCCATTACTTTGTTATAATAAGAGAGGAGCTCATGCTTAAGTACTTTATAGACTCCATCTACTTTATTTATTATTAGTTTGGAGTCTCCAAAGATTTTTACCTGCATAATGTTCATCTAAATGGCCAACTCAAGCCCCAAAATCAAATCTTCATACTAAGCTTCATTATTAGTATGAGGTTCTTATAAACTATAGGAGTATCGTAGAGTATGGCCTTCAGGGGACACAAAAATTAGGCCTAAAGCTACCATAATTATAGGAGTTTCATTTGGATTTAAGACTTTAATGGATGACGCACCATCAAAGTAAAACTCCCAAGTAGGGGACTCTTATTCATGCACACTCATGATTAATTCATCAGGTAGATCATCATTGAGTGGGGAATCAGCAGGAATCAGGTGATCGGACAGAAAGTCAGCTAGAGCCTGTCATTTGACGGCCTGCTGAGGAAAAAAGGTAATATCAAATTGTAATAAGATCATAGACCACTATGCTAGACGACCTAAGAGGGTCAAAAGGTCATCAAGTACTGCAATGGGTTGACTTGAGAGATCAGATTGATCTTATGTGATAGCATATAATGCCTACACTTTTGTACTGTGAAGACTAAGTCTAAACATTGCTTTTCCATCGCTGGGTACTTAAGCTTTGTAGGTATTAATCATTTGCTAAGGTAGTACAAGGCATTCTCCTTGCCTTTCTCATTCTCTTGAGCCAGTAATACACCTAGGGATTCATCCTGGGCCGTAGTGTAGAGAATCAACGGCCTACTTGGGATAGGTGTAGCTAAAACAGGGGGGTTCATCAGGTAGCGCTTTATACTCTCAAAGGCAGACCTCCTTATAATGCTCATCCCAGTGGAATCGAGCATCCTTCTTCATTAGGTAAGCGAATGGATGACACCTACCAAAAAGGTTGGAGATAAATCTCTACAAGAAAGCAAGTCTACCCTAAAAGGATCTCAATTGGGTAAGACTTTTAGGGGGTTTCAAATCCACTATGGCTTTAATCATGGAAGGATCTATCTCAATGCCACGATAGCAGACTATAAACCCTAAGAAATTTTCTGCACTAACTTCAAATACGCATTTTAAAGGATTCATCTTTAAATCAAAATTGCACAGGCTTTCAAAAATGATTCATAGATCTCGAAGGTGATCTCCACGGGCCTTGCTTCTGACCACCAAATCATCCACGTAGCATTCAACTTGCTCGTGTATCACCTCATCGAAGATAACAGTTATAGCTCATTGATAGGTGGCCCCAGCATTTTTGAGGCTGAAGGGCATCACTTTGTAATAAAATACACCTATAGATGTATGGAATATAGTGAACTTCTCATCTTCAGGGTTCATCTTTATCTGATTATAACCATATGAACCATCCATGAATGAGAAAATGTTATGGGATGATCCTATATCCACAATAAGCTCGAGGATAAGAAGTGGAAAATCATCCTTAGGACAGGCCTTATTCAAATCATGGAAGTGATATAGACACGAATTTGTCTACTCTTCTTCCATATGGGAATGACATTAGCAAGCCAAGTAGGGTACTTCTCTTCCCTGATGAATCAAGTTTTTATAAGCTTCTTAGTTTCAATGTTCACTTATTGTTCAATTTCTAACCTCATCCTACAAGGTGTTTGTTTAACAGGGACTACATCAGGCTGGATAGCTAACTTATGGACTCACACATCTTGGTTTAAACTAGGCATCTCGATGTAATTCCAAGCAAAGAAGCCTTTAAACTCTATCAATAACTTGATATTATCTTGAGGCTCTGAATCAGATAGTAGGGCACTATGAAAAATAAGCCTAAGATCTAACTCAAAGCCTAAGTTTACCTCACACCGTTCATCCATGACGGAAGTGATGCCATCTTCAAACTCTTATAGAGCATTAA